>CAJNIZ010004842.1:0-10860 GCA_905231905.1 Symbiodinium pilosum | reverse complement strand
TAGGGACGCGGGTTTAGGGTTTAGGATAGTTGGGTCATGGCGGCAAGTCCAATGCAGTGTGTAGCTATGGGGCTGATTCGTCTGCGTACATCCGATGCAGTGTGTAGCTATGGGGCTGATTCGTCTGCGTACATATGTAGAGGACCCAGCCCAGCCACGTACCCTGATACTACGGTAGCCGCAGGAACTGGACAAAGGTTTTGGCGCATGTTATACCATCTTTCCAGTTATTCACGAGTCTTCTCTTTCAGGGTCTTGGGTCTAGGCATTTTGGGCGTCCAGATGTGGAGTGGTTTAAAGATCTTTCGGTCGAATGCATGCTGAAGCCCCGCACCAACGGCAAGAAAAGGATTGACCAAGAGCAACTCCTGTCAAAGAGATACACAGGTCCCTTTAGAAGGGTACATGGGGCCATGTTCCTTAGCCCCTTAATTACGTCCCGTTGGAAGAGTAAGGGCATATAGGGTTTGGAATGCTTTGGGGCTTTGCAAAAGTGCGCCCTAGAAGCCCCAACAAATGGGGATCACGAGGGCAGGATTATGGGAGGTATAGGGGCTCTCTTGAGACACGAGCATGTCTGGATCAAGGGGGCCTCCAAATCACAATGATCTTCGAACGTTCTCCATGTAAGGCAGCTCGCATCGACTTCTGTGTAATATGGAGCCCATGTGGACAATATGCACACACACACACACTTCAGCCAAAAACACCGAAGCTAAGAATTCGCATGTGGCTCACGTATAAGGGTAGTGCCCAAAATTAGGGTCCCGTTTTGGCACCCCTGAATATGAGGTGCCGTAATATCATCTATAACCCAAAGGGGCCCATTCTTCTGAGAACAACCCATACAGTCCGGAAGACTCCTGGATTGGGGGCGTGCAGGCCACCACTCTGAATGCTGAGACCCTAGAACTCCAAGCCTTAAAGCCTGAGCCCAAAGACCCTAAACGGCAAGCCGGAAGACCCTACAAACCATCTAAGCCTTTGCAGAACGCTGTCTTCCATCTGATTCTCCTTGTTCCTTGTTCTATGCGTTTCTTAGTTGTCTCTCCAGTCTGGACGCCTTTAGGCAGAACACTTACAGCATTTTGGCAATCCTATTTCGTGTCATATGACACTCATAAGTCTCATGAGGTCATTAATGTTTTGTTGGAGGGAGCGGGGTAATCGAGATCTTGTGTTAGTATAAGAACCCAGTTTTCATTTAAAGCTCCCTTCCACCTAAACCCCAAAGTAAGTAACAATAATGGCCCAAAACCCCCCAAAAGGCCATTATTCTACATACTTTGGGGGTCCAGGTAATTATAACACCCCCTAAACCCTAAACTCTAAGTTATAACTTGCTTTTTACCGGCTCCTGAGCTCTGCTAGCCGCTTTCGCGCACTTCTCCGCCACACCACCGTGGACCAGGATGGCATACATGAAGTGCACCACTGATGCAGCATGAGCCTTAGGGTTTAGGGTTTAGGGGTTTAGGGTTAGGGGTTTAGGGTTTAGGGTTCGACGATTTGAGTTGTAGGGTTTAGGGCCCCCCCTCCACGCACACATGAAACTGAAACACAAACACTTTTCAGAACCTTGACATATGACAAGGCATTTCTAAGGGGGTTGTAGGGGTTGCCTACTGCCAATGCTGATTGCCTAGATTATCGGTCTTCACATAGACTTGAATGCGCAAAAGGTGTAAACAGTTTCGGTATTCATTAAAATTCATTTGAACTACTCTATGCTCACATCATAACTGTAAAAGGAGGCTGAGACATTGATGACCAGCTCATGAGCGGAAATCCTAGTATCCCCCTGTATAACCCCTTACTACTCTCCTATGTAATCCCCTATATAACCCCTTCAAGGAGTCTAGTTTATGGCTCATGCTGAAACTCAAGGCCGCGACTCCTTCTCAAGTGCAACCGAGCTGCTGAATTGTGGTATCTGTTTGTCTGGGGGTATCCATTCTCTACCTCGATGAGGAAGCGCTTCAGCTTTTGCTCATCAAGACCTTGGCTGATACTGATTAGGAATTGGGTTCACATTGAAAAACCAAGGCATGCGGGGTAAGCATAGAGGCCCAAAGAGCCCAATACCCCCTAGCTTCAAAAACCCTACATGATGCTAAGATCCCCAGGAGGGTTCAGATAAGGGGGTCTTGGGATCCCTGCAGAAGAGAAGAACCCCAAACGAGGCCTGGTCCACGAGTCTGTAAGATGGAATACGGGGCTTTACGAGAAGTGGGCGCCTGAGTCTCCATTTGTGGAAACCCACCCATGGGTTCCAGTAGGGTAGGTAGTTGACTGGTAGTTTCTAAGACTGAAGGGCACCAGAATGTATACCCGGAGGATGGGTTCGTTACCCCAAGCCCTAAACACCTCCCAGACACAATTGCTGAGGTTCCTGGTTTCTCCAGCTGTAAGCCATCCCAGTACAGTTTGCTTAGAGAAGCCCTGCCGAAAGCGTATGTGCGGCTTGGCGTCTGAAGGTCTCAATAAGGCCTAAATGGCGAAAGATTGACAAGCTCATGACGTAGAGCGGCCTGCTCCTGCGGGGGACTTGGATTGTAGAGGTCTCAAATAGGATTTTGGGTTTAGGCTAAACGGTTTAGGTTTTTAGGAATTAGGGTTTAGGGTGGGGCATTATTCGGTGGTTGGCGCAAGTAAGATTATTCTCTTCAGATAAATGCTATACCCAAACAGCGGATGTTATCTTACTCTATGTTAATGGGTACTATAGCATTCCCCAAATTCCAGAACTGGGCTTGGAATTCTGAGGGCAGGTCTGCCCAGAGGATCCATGTAACAAATAAACATCCCGCAAAATCCCACATTGATCTTCCCCCTAACACACCTTTGCTACTCACCGCAAAGTTCAGCCCTTAACTAAGGTATTTCACTTAACTAAGGCAACTTAAGGGGGAACCTCGGGTTTGCTTGAGAGTTGGGAGAACCAGAAAAAAACTTGACCTTAAACCTAAATCCCAAACTCTGTAGTAAATCCCCAAGCCTAAACCCGTAAACCCTAAGTAAACCCTAAACCCTACCCCTTAAGACCCGAAAGTCGGGCCGTGTGAGCTCGGCCAACGTCAAGGTATCTGCGCTCCAACTTTCCATGGCCTCAGCGCTAGGCTCGGCAATGTTTGTGCTTGTTGCAGGGTTAGGGTTGAGGACTTAGGGTCAGGGGACACAGTAAGTGGCCAAACTACTGGGGATAGCTGAAGTTTTTACATGGCCTATGAGGGCTATCAGCTATAAGTATATCTACTGGTCCCCCTGACCCGTTCAGTAGGTATGTGTAGGGCTTAGGGTTTAAGGCCTGAGGACGAGTTGTCCAATAGGGGGGCTTGGAAAATCGAAGCCCCAAATTGGGACCCTACAATCATCATACAACCAACTATACTAAGGTCCGCATGTTGCCGGTTTGGAATTCCTAGAAATCATGTGATTAATAGTTTTTTTTCTCAAGTTAACATTTTGGCTCAGATCATTTTCTACTCAAAAGGCCAAAGGGGTTTTCAGTTACCCACGGAATCGGTGGAGTCAGAAAATCGCCATGAACAACAAAAGGATTACCACTACTTAGGGCTTGGGCGTGGGGTTGGGGATTTGGGGTTCGGTGCTTAGGGTCCAAGGTTTATGGCTTTGGGGTTTTAAATCTACCTCGTGTAACCTAAAACAGGTGGATGGAATCTCCAAGTACTTGGGACCTGAGATCTTTGAGGAACTCCCTTGACTCTTGTCCCTCTTCGACCCTATATAGCCTCGTGCAACCCTTAAGGAAAAAACCCTTTCAAACACCTGCATACTGAGAAGCCCTAAACAACCCCGGTGGTAGTTTTCATGAATACGGAGATCCCAAGATACACCCCCAAAGGCTGTAATACTGCTTTGTGGACCCAAGGACCCTTTTGTAATCCCTAATCCTTAAAGTGTATATACCCCACCATGCAAGACTATGTCCTTCACGTAGCCCTACACCATTTGAAGCCCTAAAGAAGCCCTCAGATTGCATCCAGAAGCATCTGCAAGTACCGGCCTCAATAGCCTCATGGTCTCCTCCATGGTTTGGGGTTTACGGCTGTAGTTATAGTTGTTCAACCCCTTGGACTTTTACATAGGGTGCAGGGTTCAGGGAAGTCTGCGAGAGATGGAATTGGGACTTATAGGAGACAGAAAGGTGGTCTTGGTAAGCCCAACGACTGAGGACCATCTGACTATCATATGACTATTGTGACAGGGCCTAGGGGTTCCGGCTACCAAAATCCTCTTACTAAAGATCAGGGTGTGGCCACCCTTGGCTTTAGAACAATGATTCTACTATCTAGTCTACAAGTTGTGGGAGCTATAAGCATACTCGATTTTGCCCCTATGAAAACCCACTCAGAACCAAACTTCTCACAAGGGGGCCTCTCCGACACATATTTGCGCCCTGCTTGAAGTTTCACAGGCAGTCGTAAGCAGGAGAATTCAATAGGGTGACGCTAGCTATAACCCACACAATTATAGAGGACAGAACAACCTGGTCACTGGTGGCCCGCCAAGTAAAACCCGTGCCCCCCTTCACGCTGATGACCGCAAGCCCTAAACTCTCTACTGAAACCCTATATCATATCCTGAGCTCCTGAACCCACGAATATACACAATAATTGCAATAACGATGCTCAAAAAAAGGACTCCAAAAAATCTCACTTCCGCTCCTCCAGCTCTTCGCCTTGATCCTTAGCAGCTTAAGACTTCGGATTTTGTCCTACATTTCTGTTCCCCGAATTGAAGACACTTACGAGCATCCGTGTTACGATTCAATTCAAGCTACCAGTGGTTACCCGGGAAACTGCATGTGGGTCTGCAGTGAAACCACAAGTTAGGCTTTAGGTTGATTCTTTGGCTGGCGAATTAACGTCTCAGGCTGAAACTGCTTTTGGTTTGGGCTATGGCGCTTTTGGGTTCTAAGCAGTAAAGTTTGAGGGCTCAGTGCGTTATCATGTACATGTACAGGCTGACCAGGCTCCCAACACACCCTTAACTTGTTGGCTGGTGGCTAGCGGCTAGAGGGCAATGGAGGAAGATGTGCCTGAGCCAATCCCTCTAAGGCATATTCCTGTTATTCCCTAGTAACCAACAGCAAACCCGAAATTCAACCTCTCGCGTCTCAAAATGTTGGGTCACTTGGAAGCTCTGAGAGAACGGCCTCAGCAACATGTGGGATGAGAAAGCTAGAGATTTGGTGTGGATGTATTCACGAAAATCGCTGTGATGCATTCTGACCCTCTACCTGGTCAAGATCTACACTTAAGGGTTTAGGGTTTAGCTCGACAATCCTGAGCCCCAACAGACTCCTGCAAGCACTGCAGCCCCATTTCCATCCGGCTTCTGCACCCTCCAGCACTTCAACCCGAAACCCACGCCCTACACACACTATCTTAAGGGGTTTACAGCTTTGACGCTTTCGCCTAGGGAGTTTACGGTTGACGTCCTTTTGCCTGTATATCCCTGTAACCTGCTTCCACCTGACTTTCCGTTTGATTCCGCAAGCCTTCAGAAATATCACCCCCCTTAGATCCTGGACCCGAGTAGTCACAAGGGACAAATGGGGTGTTGTCTCGTTGTAACGTGGGACTTGCCGTTCACAGCCCCAATCCTTTTTTCTCGAACCCTTCAACAAGACTAACCTCTCAATGAACCCCCGATGTTACACCCCAAATCCCAAGGCTTAGGTAATGTAGTCGTTATCATTCCCTGTTCCATTCCCCAAACCCACGCCCGGAATTCAAACCCTACCCTTTCCTGAATTAACGTGGAACCTGCGACGAAGCCCTAAACAGAATCCTGATGTGGGGTTCAATGTTAAAAAGTCTGGGGGAGGGTAAACCCCAAACCCCCAAATTAAGCCTATGCTTTACAGTAGCTGCCGTTTGGCTTAAACCCCTGGAACTCCCAAACCCCAAACCCGCAAACAAGCCGTGTGGAGACCCCTAAGCCCTAAACTCTAAGGGATTTGGAACCCCAGTAGAAATTATAATTTCAGCTAAATATTAGGATTCTAGGTAACAGAAATTGAAAACTATTTTCAGGAACCTTGTAGTAAACCCCCTTGAAACCTTCTTTAGCAGACCTTAAACCTTAAACCTGGCCAGGCCGCAAGCACCAAAGGCACCAAAGGTTCTGTTTCAACCCGCTTCAAAGATGACTGTGCAGACACTGGCTCCTGGTTAGAATGGGCTTCAGGTTTAGGGCTTAAGGTTCCGGGCGTGTGGTTGGTTGCTGCTAAGGAAGGCAAAATGAGTTCGCATAATGGAGAATCGCCTATAAACAAAACTGCGCAGTTCAATGGAAACTGAAATTGGATGTTGTTGAAACAGGATTCTCAGGACCTTATAACGAGTTGCGGTGCTTATGGCTTAGGGGGTTTAGGGTTTAGGGTTCTGCTGCTCCAAGGTTCCGCGTGGGGCCATTGAGTCATGAGTGAGCTTCTTTACTCAAAGGCACATGGGCATTTGCAAGAGGTTGTAGGGTAGAGTAATGCGCGTACGATGTCTTGCAACCCACCTTGCACCAAAGTAGTTACCCCTATAATCCCTATATAATATGAGCTATAGTCGAAAGTCCTAGTATCCACCTTAATACCCCATATATATATATATATATCCCCTTTAAGCTCATATGAACTAACCAAAGCTCTCGTTGTAATTAGTTAGCATCCCACCATCTTGTCCATGAAGCTCCGGGTCAATGTGGCCGTATGCCGTGCAGAGACACGGCCATATGAGCTATAGTCAATGTTCCCATTTAGTTAATGAACATAGTTTCCATTAGGGAAATTTAGGGTTTAGGGTTATGTTCCCCACTTAGTTAATGAACGTAGTTCCCCGGCTCCCATCAATGAAGTTAAGCCCTAAATCCTATAGCTTACATGGTATGTTGGGTGCTGGGCCTCTACCTGACAAATACCCAGCTCACTTCGCAAGTGGCTCCTATGCAGTTCCCTTTACGGGCATACAATATAGGGATTATATGCATATAGTCTAGGGATTTAGTGTTTCAGGTCTTTGGCTGCTATGCCGTTCCTGATTGGATTTGTTATGTGTCTTTGATAGGGGGTTTTTAATATACTACCCAAAAAGGAAATACATAGGAGCCCATGGGTAGGCATCTTGCGAACTACTGGTGGCTAGTCTTCATCTATAACTGTATTGACAAAAGTACCCTAGGGATCCAAAAAAAAACAATGTAGGCCATAGTTGCAGACGTTAGGTCCCAATGTTACTCTTATACTTGGATCGCTAGGGGCATACTACCGGGTTACAACTTGGGCTTTAGCTTTTCAACCTCCTGTAACCCTCAGCAGCTTTTCCGCTTGTGTGGTGCGGCTGGGGCGCAGATTATTCCGCGATGGTCTGCAGAGTCCGTGTGTAATTCCAATGTTGGAATTTTCAAGAAACCAAAGCTTACTTTTTGAATTTGCGGTAAGAACCCAAGCGGACTCCTCATGTTAGAGCCCCAATAAAGAAACCCAACTGCTTTGGGTCCTGAACAAGAAAAAACCCATGGATGCCTATGGACTCCGATTAATTAACGTACTAATGTACCCACGCCAGCCATATTTGATCTTAATTGTTCAAAGCAGCGATATAACAGCCCCGTGCTATGCACTTTTGCTGAACTTGCCTAAAGGATTTTATTAGAAGGGGCGACCCTTACAAACAAAAAGCTTAAATCCTAAAGCCCTTCTGCCTGGGAAGACGCACTTTCTTCTTTCGGCTGGCCTGTAGCTCTAGGCTTTAGGGTTTGGGCTTGGGGAGCAAGGGATACGCGTAATTTACACCAACCCCAAAGTCACATTGAATTCTTTTAGGGCCAGTGTGAAAAGGCGGGTCGTCTTCGTGGGGCCCTTTGCATGCTTCCATGTTATCTCGGGGCGTCCACCAAGCAACATAGCAAGCCAAAAGCAACTTGCTGCATCGGGATGGGTCTTGATAAGGTTTCCACTAAAGACAAGCTCAACAGCAAGGTGGGAGGCTGCAAGGAACCATACGCTATCTCAAGGGATGGTTTGGGTGGCTTAAGGTAAGCCGGATCGGGAGACGGTGTTTGCACCATAAGATGCCCCCTGCACCATGCGTGGAGTTCTCCATAGAGCAGAATGCCTGCCTCTCAAACCGTTCTGCCTTTCAAGGCGCACCCCATAAGCAACACAGCTGGTAAGTTCCAGCACCAAGCACAGCACTTCTGACTCTATTTATGGTGTGCTGCTGTTGCCAACGTGTAGCCTGGAAGTCTCTCCTTGGAGGGTCAAAACTCGTCGCCTAACAGCGATGCGCAATGCCCAAACCTTTGAAATCGCGTATTCCTGTGGAGCCTTTAGATCACTACTTATTCAAGGCCATCTGATCAAAACTGAGGACACCACACAACGGTGAAATTCCATCCTAGACACCTTAGCGAACCTCCGCCAACAATAGAACAACTCCTGATCAGCGTTGCCAAATCCACCCCAGCGCGAGCATGACCTGAGCCCTGAACCCTGAACCATCCATCTCCTAAGCTCTCCGCGCCCGCCTTCCAATCATAATCACAACCTCCCTAGGATTTCTAGCGGTTGAAATCCCAACACCTAAGACCCAACCCAAAGAACATTAAACCAGGCCATAAGAAAGGTTATCACAGCGGTGGCTCCTTTCTGATGGCATAATTTTGAAAATCCTATTAAGCCCTAAACCCTAAATCTCCCCATATAGCCCAACCAAACCCTAAACCCTGACAACCCTATGGTGATTGCCAGGGAGGTGCCGTTTGGTGTCGGCATCTCCTCGGAAATCCCACTGCTGATGATCGCTGAGCCAGCCTCCCGGGTTTAGGGTTGAGGCCTTAGAATAAGTTACCATAATATGGGGGATTCCCACCAAACTTAAGGATATCTTCTTGGGGTGGCCATGATCAGAATTTGGCATATTTGGGTCTATATCCCCCTTGTTAAGCGAAACTACCATATGGGCCCGTATATGGGGTTGAGGTATGCTGGAGAATCGCACGGAACAGAAACTGGAAAATCAAATGGGCACTGGGGTGATATGGTGGGTTATGCAGGAAAATATAAACTCAAGCTCAACTATCATAATATGAGCCCTAAACAAGTTGCTTCACACCAAGCCAGGCTTTTGGGGCTTTGGGGTTTAGGGTGATCTAGAGTTGGGCATTTTAGGGTCAGAAAGTGGGATTTGCGTTTAGACATTGGGTTGAAGCTTTCAGGAGTAAGTTCCAGGGACTAGGGTTTAGGATGCTTAAGGGTTTAGGGTTTACGACGCCTAAGGCTTCAGGGTCTTGGGATTTGTAGCATGACTTGCCAGAAGCTCTCACCCTGATGGTGCTTTGTCTATTCCACTGATTCCACGGTTTTTACACGTTGAAAAAAGCTTCCTGGCGGTTGGCAGGGAAGATGGGAATAGACCTACAAAGCCCCAATATAATGCATTCCCGTTTTAACTACTAACCACCGGCAAGAAAGTCAGGATATCCAGGGTCTAGGTTAGTAGATTTCAGAAATTAGGGTTCGCTAAGGTTGCAACGCAGGAGCTAGCGAGACTATGACGCTGAGATTAGGACACACCAGGACTGCTGTAGCTTGTTGTGTAGCTTTGTCTCTCATCATTGTGCGCGATTCTTCGATGTAAAGTTTGCCCGCTTGTTGGGTCGTTGTATGTGAAGAATCATACTACTTGTTCCACGCATGGCTCCGCACCCAAGTCTTCAGCTGGTCTCGAGCCTGCGAAGCAAAAACTTCAAAGAAGAGCTGGTCATCTTGGGTGAAGGCGAGGCGGTGAACTGGATTTGCGACTTCTCCTGCCAGATAAACCCTAAACCTTAACTTCTTAGCACCTAGGACGTTTATGCTTGCAAGGGACTCAGGTGTAAAGCTTGGATTGAAGGTTCGAGCACACGAAAGTTGCTTACCCGTACCACCTTTTGGCAGTTTGTTATTATGAGAGGTGGGGCTGGGCATGTTGGGTCACTGTTAAGGGCAGGTGATAAAGGCCAGGCAAAACCCTTTACCCATCCGGCTTCATTGTTGGCGTAGGGGCATCGCAGGGTTTACAGCCTTAGTAATCAGACATTAGGTTATGAGCAACTTATACAGGTTTAGGGTTTAGGGTTTAGGTAGTTTGGGTCGAGGTCAAAAAAGAATCATGTCAGAAATCATTCGGGCGTCTACTGTAACCTGCAGGATTTAGGGTCACCATTGCTGACAGCTCTCCCCGCCCCGCAGATCCAAGATCTATAACTTCTGGGGGTTATGACCATACTTATTCCCATTCGGCTTATCTTACCTGTGGGACTCATATGCGGACTAACCCCTAGTATGAGCCATTCTGACCCACTCACAACCCACTCACTTTTGGCATTTGTAACTTATGACGTACTTATCTACGTGTGGTACGAGAAGGAGCGCATGTGTCTCTCAACAACGTTAGCCTGTTACATGATTCATCTGGGCACCAGGCACAGGTCTATAATAGGCAAGGCTGGGCTTTGTTCCAGCAACCCTACTGCTCAAAATGATTGCTGGAGTTGCAAAGGGGATGCCTGCTGCACCTTAGAGAATGCATGGAGTTTGCTGGGCTTTCCAAAGTCTAACCTGTATGCTTCCGGCAGAACCACCCATGAACCATGTAGTGGCAGTGGCCCACATGGGCTAAAACATACCACTGTGAGAAATCTTCTTGGAGAGCTCATGGTTGCGCGGACTTTGTCAACCGCATATGAGCTATAGTCTAAACTCCTAGTATCCCCCTTAATAATGGAGAATCAAATGGAAAAGAACATGGAACATGAAATGGAAACTGCTATATATATAGGGTTATGTAGGGGATTATA
>CAJNIZ010004841.1:0-20293 GCA_905231905.1 Symbiodinium pilosum | reverse complement strand
GGTTTCCCCAATGTAGTAACTTAACTTAAGCTTCTTAACAGCAACCCAGAATAAGGGAGGTTTATGGGAAACCGCCTTCTGCCATCCTTGGCTGGGTTATATAAGGGATATAGGGCTTAGGGTTTAGGGACATAGGGTTTAGGGTTTTCTTGCCAAGGGGGAATTGAGGTTGGAGACCCACGGGTGAACAGTCAGGGTTTAGGGTTTAGGGTTTAGGTATATAGGGTTTAGGGTTTAGGTCATTGACTATGTGTTACGGCATACCACAGACCCCTAAACTCTAAACCCTAAACCCTAATCGCTATCTACCGCAAACCAGGTGGGATGCCAGATATTGTATGGCGGGCTAACATACTTCCCGAACTCCAAATCCTAACCCCCTAAAATGAACAATCCCTTTTAAACGCTGAAGCCCAGACCCTCATACCAGCCCCAGACCCCCTAAATCCTAAACCCTAAACCCTTAAACCCCTAAATGCTAAACCCCTAAACCCTAAACCCTGAACCTAACTCCTCCACTGCTGGCCAGTCTATCGGGCAGCTCCTTTTTTTAATTTTATAGTTTAATCGTGGCGCAGGCCTCCCGACTTTTAGCAACATAGCCATCAAAGGCTGTACAGGGTATAGGGTTTAGGTATATGGGTTTAGGGTTTCAGGATTTAGGTATATAGGGTTTAGGGTTTGTTAAGGGTTTAGGTATATAGGGTTTAGGGTTTCAGGATGTAGGTATACAGAGTTTAGGGTTAATTAAGGGTTTAGGTATATAGGGTTTAGGGTTAATTAAGGGTTTAGGTATATAGGGTTTAGGGTTAATTAAGGGCTTCGGTATATAGGGTTTAGGGTTTAGGCTAGGCTGTACACTAAACAGTCACTGTATATCAGTAAGATCCCCAAGCGCTAGAGCAGACCCTCTTCGGGTTCAGGGTCCAGGGCTTAGGGTTTAGAAGGTGTAGGCTTTGGGGTTCAGGGTTTAGAAGGCTTAGGGTTTCGTGTTTATGGTTTAGCAGGTTTAAGGTATAGGGTTGAGAATTTAGGGTTTAGCAGGTTTTCCTCAGTCCTTCTTACGGGATCTGTCCTTTTTGAGATCCCCAAGCATTCTTTTCAAGTGATTAATATGTATATGTATGTATATATCAGATGCCGGGTGAGGGTTTAGGGGCTAGAGTTAACAAAGAAGGTCAGGGCATCGAACGATGATGTTTCGTTGTGCTATCCCTAAACAGGTCTACTTACTGGTTCTTAGTATACCCTATGTAGAATCGCTATATAATTAATTATTTTTCCTACTCAGAACCAGTAAGTTTATCATGTTGAGTTCGGCCCCTCAGCTTTGCACTTGCAAAGCGGTTACTTCAGGCCACTATAGCTAGAAAGGGGTGTTGCGTCAGCCAGTACCTGTAATGCGTCTGTGGGACTTGATCGCACTTACTCTTGGCAGAATGGCCATGAATGATGGAAAGTGATTTCCCTTTCTTTATCCGCCTAGACCTACGGGGACGCTAAAGAATTTCTCGAAGGACCTTTGGATCAACCCCAATCCTTAACCCCAAACAGCGTTCAAACCGAACGCACGGGTGTCCAGGGTAAACACCCGCCAAAGCTATTGACATTCAACCCCATAAAGCCTCCGTTTAAGGCGCTATACTTGAAGGCTCAAGTAGTCTACAAATAGGGATTGGGTTTTAAGGTTCAGGATTTAGGGTTATAAGACCCCTGCTGATGACCCCACTTAGTACGTGTCTGCACCTTCCAGGAGTGGGAGGGCCTGATTCGGGGGTTCATGTTAGTTCGGCAAGGGTACATACCTGCTGAGATTATCGTCATAAGGGTTTCTTAAGTACCGTCCTTCTGATAGCAACGGCTTTGCGCCGGTTTCCATGACATTAACATGACCCGCAGGGATCCAAAAAGCCTAAAGTAGGCATCATTTATAGACTTGAGGGTCCAATGTGGGTAGTGTTTATAAACTTAGAGACCCAAGGACATACCTGCTTCAACGTCGTGGGTTCTCCTAGTACCCCGCTATACTACCCTGCCCCAAGTTCCTCCTTAATTGACCTTCATTAGGCGTAATTATCCCTAAATAGCCGCAATAGGGGGGAACCTTAGGGTAGATTGCGTGGTCTGCCCTAAGCCCTAAACCCTAAACCCCAAATCCATCCAGAGAGACGAGGTTTCTCGTTTCATGGATGTGGGGCATTGACATGACACCTGTCGAGCAACTACAGTGGATATTAACAATCCTGCATGACTCTCAGTACTTTATTCCTTGAGAATTATAGCACTATAGTAAATTAAGGTCATTCTGCATTTTCAGTAGCAACAGTAGTGGTACTGCTTGCCCTGTGTGTAGAAAGATCTTCCCTTTTAAGATGTCATATAGTACATGGTGGCCCCCAGAGTCCTTCTCACAATTCCAGAACGTTTAGTGACTGTAGTCTTCCACTCGAAGCCTTGAGCCCTAAGCCCTAAACCTAAAAGCTAAATCCTAGACAGAGGCGTTTGGTGACTGTAGTTTTCTACCCTATGCCCTGAACCCTAAACCCTAAACCCTAACCGCTTCTAGCCTACGCCCTGTGCATGTGCGTTGGAGAGGAGAGTTTATGCCGGGACTCTTAAGCCACAGGATTTAGGGCGTTTAGGGTTTAGGGTTTGGGTTTAGGTTTAGGGTTATCATAGTGCTTAGGGTTTAGGCTTATCATAGGGTCATTTACTACCCACACCCCCGCACCCATCCGGAAATGCGGCGCGAATAGGTCCAGAATGACCCTTGATAAGATCTTCTTGGTTGACGAAGCAGGAAGCAGACTGAACAGGCAAGAGAAAGCAAAACCCCATTCATGTCTTGCCTCAAGTCTCCTGAATTAAGCCATTAATGAGCCCTAATTGTAAGAACTTTAAATGAGGGGACGGGTAGTAGGGGGGGGTGGCAGGGGAACCCTAAACCCCAAACACTGATAAACCTCTGGAAGCCATTCATCACTTCGAGCCGGGAGACGTATGCACATCCGTGAGGGGGTAAAGCATTTTAGTTGCGCACAAGCCTTTTGGTGCTTAAGGGGGAGTGGCGCAGGGAGCCTGGAGATTGAGCCCGTGTGATATTTGTACAGTTTAGACAGTTCTGAAGCCTTAAGCAGCACTCTAGGACAAACCTCGAACTGAGACAGATAGTACAAGATCCAGATGGACTCCCCCACGCCCCCTTCTTCATCAGGCAACAAAGGGTACCTCCCTGCCCCGGATCAGGCAATTGAGGGCCCAATGGACCTGAGAATTGATTAGCAATTCCTTGTTTTCCAAACCCTAAACCCTGTTCGCAACATGGCAAGCATGACAAGGGTTTAAGGCTAAGGGTTAATTATCTGCTTGGGGCTTAACTTGGGCCTTTGACCGTTATTTGGAGAATTATTCGCCCCTATACTTCCCCGTATAGACCTACAGGAACTTCCCCCAGTAGTTTCCCCAACGTACCTTTAGATCGATCCCCAACCAGTTCATCAGGCTTGGTCCAGGGTTCAGGTTTCAGGGTTTAGGGTTTACTGTTCAAGGTTTAGGGCTTAGGATTCAGGATTCAGGGTTGAAGGCTTTACGGTGAGGATTCCGCGTTGTACTGAAAGCCTGCGTGTGCTTTATAGTGACCTGTGCTGCTAGAATCACAAAAAGCAAGGGCGGGGCATGGAAAGACGGTTAGATGTATAGACCTAGGGTTTAGGGTTTATAGGGTCTAGGGTTAAGTAGATAGAATATGGGGTATATGGGGATCTTATTATAGTATACCCAAAGCCATATTCTATGTACTTGAGGGGGGATTATAGATTTGCCTGGGACATGCAGAGTCTCTCTCTCTCTCTCTCCCTGCCTCCCCCTCATCTTCCGCTCTTCACTTTTTTCCTGTCCCCCTTCCGCTACTCATCTTGTGAGCATCCAGTTAACCCCTAACTCAAAATTCATGTGCGGTAGGTTACCCGTTATTCAGAACCCCTGAGCCCATACACCTCGAATCCTGAACCCGCGCATCAGCAGTCGAATTCCAGCGGGTTGCGAGAAGGCAAACGTATACTTGCATCTCTTGCTTATTCCGAAATGAGGGAATGGGTTACAGGGACCAGGATGGGCAAATATGGGGATCACATATGGACTAGTTTAACGATGAACTACCCCCTTCACATTTGTGAATGCGTGCGTAGCTACTAAGCCCTACGCCCTAAACCCTCAACCCGCAATGCCATAGGGACTACTCGGACTACAACGACTATCGGGATGAAATTCCCCATCCAGGTTTGAGCATGAGTAGCAACTGCGCCCTTAGGCCCCAAACCCGAAGCCCTACCGGGATCCCCAAAAGTATGTAAAATAATGGCCTTTATGGCTATTATTTGGGATTTAGGGCTATTATTTTACATACTTTTGGGGTTTAGGTACCGGGATCCCCAAAGTATCTAGAATGTTGGCCTTGTTAACATGTTTTTCGAGAGTTTGGCGAACTATTTAACTACTTTCTCGGGTTTAGGTAAACCTAAATCTTAAACCCTCATCGTTTCCATCTGGCACTCCAGGAAGGACGCTAGCATGACATTGGCTACAGTCTTTCCCTCCGCGTCTCTGTAAAGAATCCCGAAGGTTTGGGGGAAACAAAGCTGGCAGGGTTCTGGTAGGCTTTAAGGTTCAGGGCTTATTCAAGTGTAGGGCTTAGGATGTTTGAGGTATTTTCCTAGAGTTTAGGGTTTAGGGTTTAAGGTTCTAGAGTGTAGGGCTTGGGATTTAGAAGTTAGTACCTTGCCTATGCAGTGCATGAGCGGTTCGTGCATGTCGTAATGTGGGGCGTATCTACCCTCCAATGATGTGACCCCGTGGGGTCTAGCATGCCTAATCCCTAGACCCTAAACCTTAAGATTCTGAACCTGAGGCTTAAAGTCTTAACCCTATATGTCCTAAGGTTCTAAACCCCAAGCTCTAAGTCCTAATCTGTAAAGTTTCAATGAAAGCCTATGCCCTAAACCGGCGAGTGTTTCCCCCCTCGGCTTTCGAACTGCCATGGCACGGCGGGGGCGGAAACCCGGAATTTTTATTCCTAGGCTCCTTACGTTCAACACTGCTTTGTGATTAGGACTTACTGCTTATAAAATTAAAGTTTGTGATTAGGACTTACTGCTTATAAACTTAAAGTTTGGCGTTTAGGGTTGGGGGCTTGGGCTTTGGGGTGGACGATTTAGGCTTTGGGATTTAGGTCTCAGGGTGTACTTGGAGGGACTGGGGTAAGTAGATTGAGAAACCGCGACAATCCATATGGTAACTCCCCATCATAAACCTGACATATTTGAGTCCCCTTGACCCAGCAAGTAAGGCTTATGGTTTAGGATTCAGGCCCTACTTGGAGGGTCAGGGTCACCTAGTAAGTAGGTTAATAAGCCCTATAACCCGTATAGTAACCCTAATTTATCCCCATTATCAACCTACTTACTAAGTCCCCCTGACCCTCCAAACCCTAAACCCTAAGTAGGGTGCGTTGTAAGGGTCTCCGAGCGTCTCAACCCTCCTCAGAGCTTCAGAAAATTGCCCGAAATGTGGTTGCCAAGATATGGGTACCTTTACTAGGTTTTAGGTGTTAATGGAGAGAATCTTGCACCACCGAGTATGTCTCATACCCCAATTATTATCGCACTTTGGGGGGCCTAACTGGTGCAGGATTTCCTCCATCCAGCCATGGGCGTCAAGGGGCTCTTCAGGGAGAGGAAGAGATGAGAATCGGACGGGTGGTCGTGTAGGGGATGTTTCTGAACCTGTCGAACCAGTCGAACCCGAAACCCCAACCCAGACCCAAAGCCTTAAAACACCGAAACCTAATCCCTGTTTGAGTTGCTGATGTACAATTGGTCTATATGAGCTATAGTCTAAACATCTTAAAGGTGGGTCACATAGGGGATTATATAGGGGACTACTATAGGGGTTATTTAGGGGAATACTACGAGTTTACATTATAACTGAAATGAAGCTAGGCCTTTAGACGGGGAATTTCATGACCCTTATAGTAGTCCCCTATATAATCCCCTATATACCGCCCCTTTAAGGAGTTTAGACTGTAGCTCATATTGGTTCAGCCCGCAGGGAACGTGTAGCTTGGGTAAGCAAGAACCGGGCCGTGGTATATGGGAGTTTAGGGTTTATAAAGTTTATGGGGTTATAGGGTTTATAGGGTTTATAAAGGGTTTACAGGGTTCAGGGTTTTAGGGTTTAGGGCATTGAGTCTTCATAGGCCTGACTGACGGTTGCTACTCCTCGCAAAAATGCGTTTGAGGTCTGGGACAGAAAAGGACGATGAATCATAGAGAGTCTGACCGAATCGGAGACCTAAGCCATAAACCGTCTTAAGCGTCTTTGGGGGATTGATGTGAGTTCTGATACTATGGCTGTTGGGCGTTTAGATCTTGGATGTTGCCAGGTTCAGCACAAGCGCGCTCCAGAACACTAGACCCCACCTTAAGCTTGAAATCCTAAACCCTATAAACCCTATAAACCCTATAGACCCTATAAACCCCATAAACCCCATAAACCCCATAAACCCTATAGAGTCAATTGATACCTTGGGGCATGGTAGTCTTCACAAAGAACCTCATTTTACTTGGTTCAGCCACCTGCAAATGTCCCAATGGTGCCCTACTGGCCAGCCTCTTTTGACTACGCTCATCCTATACCCTCCATCTACCCTCTATATACTTCAAATTAAGGACAATATACGCCTATACAAGTTCTCAAGGAGGGTCCCGGTTAGCAGTGAACCCTACCTGGACCCGACCAGTATGTACAACAATTGCCTTTTTTAGAATAATTTTCTGGCCGTTTTGGCGTGCCCTTCATTTCACGCCATAAGCGCGGATGTCTACCATGTCGGCCGACTATGAGCTAAGCATTACTTTTTCTCATCAGGGAAGTTTGTTTTAGAAAAGTTGAGTACCGTTCCTTAGTCTCGGTGCCACCAGATAAGGTCAGGCAGGCACACGGTTTGAAAATCTTTGTTTTTTTCAAAAAGGTTCTGGGTTCGCATCGCACTATACCTGAGATCGGCTTGTCTTCCGCACTGAGATCGTTGGGAACCTAACTGCGAGCTCCGACTTTTGAATGCGTGATGGGTGACTCACCGACGCCACATTTCCTGAGCAGCCTGTTGAAGGCAGCCACGTCTGTAGCAACAGTTTTATACGATTGCACAGAAAGCTTTCCCAGTAACTACGCACGCTTCGTATGGGTGCTGGGTGGTCATTCGGAAGCCTATATGCCTATATGCTCTATACCTGATGCCCGGAGCCGTACATGATACTCTGACTTCCAAAACATATTCCGGACTTTGGACTACTGAGCTTTGCATTCATCGGTGCTGAATGTGGCAGTCTGTGCTGCTCTGGCCAAGCTCAATGATGCGCTTTCTCCTTAGTGGAGTACGTCGCGTCTGATCGCCGGTCAAGGGGTGGATGAGCCAGCGGGCAGGCTACAAGCACATTACCTAAATTCCAAGCCCTCAAATTTACCGTTTGTTAGTATGGAATAAGGGAAGATAACCCCTACATAATCCTTATAACGTATTCCCTTATTCCCGACTAAACCCCAGTAAGCAAAGTCTTCTGATGAGATGAATGTTTGGCGCCAGAGCTGCAGTTGTATTTTGTTTATACTTACCCTGGACCTCCAAGTGTTTAGGGTTCAGGGCTTAGGGATGCAGACTTCAGTGCAGGGTTTACGGCCTTCAACCGGGGTCTAGGTCTTGGAAGTCTCTGACCTAAACCATGAACAGACGTCTGGAGGACTTGTCGTTCTGCAGTTTACCTTCCCCCGAACAAACATGGAAATACACATGGCCCCCACTTGAAAAGAAGAGGAGGCTTTGTAAGGCCTGTCTTGCGCTTCTGAAACCCTAAACCATGAACCCTAAACCCTTCTCCCTACCTAGACCCCCAAAGTATGTAGAATAATGGCCTTTTGGGCTATATTTAGTGGCTTTGGGCCATAATTTTACCTACTTTGGGGTCCAGGTAAACCCTAAAACCTTTTCATGTTTACTTGGAGGAGGGTAGGGGTGATGGCATCGGGCTTAGGGTTTGGCAGTGAGGTCAATGTAGAACCCCTGTGCGCAGAAGCCCTACGTATAACTAAACAAAAAAGCCTCTACCTAAACCCCAAAAGTATTTAAAACAATAGCCCTAAATCCCAAATAATAGCCATAAAGGCCATTATTTTACATACTTTTGGGGTCCAGGTAAACCCTAAACCCCTAGCCCTAAACCCTAGACCCTGAACAAGCTTTCCCTTTGTATCAGTGAGCAACCGCAGGCTCTTAGGTAGGGGGAATGATTCCAGGGGACCGTGAAGCCTTGTGCTCTATAGGGTTTAACGTTTACGTGGGCCTCAAAAATAGGCCCTAAACCCTAAACCGCACATCCGCTAAAATGGCCAAAAGGCAATTGTTCGGCACATTGTGGGGGTTAAGGTGCTTTCCCTTCTAAAGAGCAACCCTCAAACAGTCCTCTACCTTCAACTTGTAGGGCTTAGGATTTAGGATATAGGGTGTAGGGTTTTCGGGTTTGGCCAACAGGGTTTTTTACGGAGGGTTGGGGGCATTTCGATAAAGGGGGGATACCTAGCCAGGGTTGCTAGTTGGATTATGGGGGTCGTTAACCTACCTACTTACTAAGTCCCCGTGACATTAAGACCCTAAACCCTACACCTCGAAGTTCTACTTCCATTCCTTGCTAAGTCGCCCTGAGCCTTCAATTAGGGTTTGGGAAGCCCTATAAGAAACCTGAAACCCCAAACCCTAAAGCGGAACAGGCGTGAGCTTCAGCGCTCTAGGACTTAGAGATGTTTCCGGCGCCAGGGGGAAGTGAAGGGTTAGGGTTTAGGTTTTAGGGCTTAGGGTTCAGGTTTTAGGGTTCAGGTTTTAGGGTTTAGGTTTTAGGGTTTAGGTTTAGGGATCGTATGCGTGTAGTATAGCAAGCTATCGAGAAACAGGCTTCAAGTTTCTACCCCTGCTGTAGACAGGCGAAGACTTAGGGTTCAGGGTTCAAGGTTCAGGGTTTAGGGTTGCAGAACCATTGTCATGTAAATACGCGCTTGTATACCGAACTCAAACCCCGAATTTTTAGTGGGCTCTTACATTACCCTGCTTGCAAACCGCGTTCTAAGCCCAATGTATGTGCCCTTTTGATTCTCCATCCCTAAACCCTAAATTCTCCATCTTTGTGACCCCTGAAGCGATAAGCCCTAAACCTTACCTATAATCCATTTGAAGGGGCCTTGGAGTCCTTCCCTTACTGCACTACCTGTGTCTGCTACAAGGACAGGGGTGGTGTACAGACCCTAAAGCCTAAACTCTATAGCCCAAACCATTTGCATGTAAGTTTTTTGTCCTTACACAAGGAGCCCTCAAATAGTGGAGGACGTAGGCAGGTTTTTCACTCTGGCCCCGATTCCTTTAGCAAGCAGACTGACACGGTTTAGGATTGGGTCAGAGTTTAGGGATTAAGGGTTCATCATGGGTTCAATGCTTAAAGGGCTTAGGCTTTTAGACTCTAGAGTGCGGAGTGAAGGGTCAGAGCCTAGACCCTAACCCTAAACCCAACCCTAACCCTGAGGCTCTAAGAACTCATAATTTGAGGCTTTTGGGCCCAAAGACCATACTTTAAACCGCTTTTGGGCTATCTTGAGCCTTATAGGGTAACAGCCCAAGCAGACGTGCTGTCGCTACCTGTACGTCGAGCTTTGGATTCCATCGTTGATCGGCAGGATCTCGTGTTTAAAGCGTGCTAGGACCCCGCTATGGGCAAACTGTCGGGAAGACGTCTGGGGTTCCATATTCTATGTCAGTCGAAGCAGCATTTCCCTTGCAACCTCCGAAACATGAACCCTCAATCTAGCACCCGGTAACCCCTCTGTTCTTTTTGAAGTCTAGTGCTTCAGCAACATAAATATTCAAGACGGGCAGCATCCGAGTGTTCCTTGGCTTCGGATGCTTCAGAACCCCACATCAGTATCTACACTGCTATCTTGCCTGTCGCTCGCATGCTGCATTTTACTCGGTAGGTTGAGTGCTTCCCTAGACTTCCAAGCAGGTCCTGAATGCCATACATTAGTCCTAAACCTTCTCGCCATTTCCCTTTGAAACCTTGGGGAAACATCCTCCGGTCAACATGCTTAGTTTCCAGAGTGTTTAGGTGGCAACCCTACACCCTAATCGGCGCTCAAAGCACTAAATGTCAACTTTTGTAGGCGCACGGTAGTCGTTTCTGGGGCATAAGGATGGTGAGACGATGTGGTACAGTTCAGGGCTACAAGCACCTTCGGCTTTATTGCAACAAATATGAAAAATGCGGGGACTCGTAAAACAGCCCAAAATCCAACTGTGACTGCGCTGCTTTCTAGTTGTGCTGTTTTCCTGAATTCCCTCGCCTAATCTTGAGAAGCCACCAAGTCGCGCCGCGTAGCCAAAATGAATGCTGAACCGCAAAATGAAGTCAGGCAAGACTCCCCTAAAGCCTAAATTTGCTGGTGGTTAGTAGTACCTTTAGGAACGGAAAGGAAGAAAATTGAGGAATCAGTTTAATTGAGGTTTCGGGCGCCTTGCCCACCCTTTTCTTGTG
Organism: Symbiodinium pilosum; assembly: GCA_905231905.1. Lineage (NCBI taxonomy): Eukaryota > Dinophyceae > Suessiales > Symbiodiniaceae > Symbiodinium > Symbiodinium pilosum. The sequence continues at coordinate 9,665 of CAJNIZ010004841.1, read as the reverse complement.
TTTTAACCAATCTTCCTGCAGCAGGTTTCCCATTCCATTCAGTTTCCAGGAGACTGCTGTGGGAACAGCCGCGTGCAGAATATACCCGCAATTCTCATCAGAACGGAAGGCGTGATCCTGAATCCAGATCTCCCAACCGCATTAATCCCGAGCCGTAAGCCCAGAGCCCGAGGCTCTTCATGCGCCCTAAGCCCTATAGACTCTAGACGCAACATCTGGAAGCCGAAGCCCGAAGAAACAGTCCTAAAACCCAAAACCCAAAGACTCAACAACCCAGACAGAAACCTGGGCTCACTAAAGCCTCAAGACTGGGAGAGAAGGCTGACAATGTGTTACCTGAGCTAGTGTCCCCACGCCAGAACAGCCTCCCAATATTCTAATGTAGAGGCATTTCCCCGTCAATAAGAGTCTTCCACATAACTGTTCATGGGTCAGCGCCCAGGGTTCCTTATCTAGGGCTCCTTACAGGAGCTGCAAAAAAGGTAGTGCCCATGAGTGTCCTCGTAGTTTGTGGACTCATTAGGTAGATCCTGATTTGCATGACAACCCAAATAGTCTGCAGTCTAAACTTCCAGTATCCCCCTCAATATCCCTTTCAGGATTCCCTGGTATAATCCCCTACATACCCCCCGTCGTGGAGTTTAGACTATGTCTCAAATGGTCTTGCATTGCCATGTAGCCCATGTGTAGTTCATCCAATGTCTTGCCTGCTCAGCTCACTACCTTCCAAGAGCTCTTTTTGTTAAATGAGATGAAGCCAAAATTTACAAACAAAGGTTTAACCTTACATGAAGCCTAGATACTGGACACCACAATTCCCTAAACCTTGACCCCAAACCCTGATCCCTAAACCCTGAGCCCTCAACCCTGAACCCCCAACTGTGTGCTGTTGAGGGCTGTTCCGTTCCAGTCTGGGTGGCTCTTGCAACATTCTGGGACATGTGCGCGCAAAACCGACATTTTCTGAAACACGAGGACATGCGCAAATCAATGCGCATGCCAATTGAGCTACTGTCAATACTTCCTAATAGGAGCCCATGTCCATGAGCTATACAGTATGAGTTACTGTCAAACAAAAGGTTGCACAGCAGTGGATATAGGATTCCCAGTGGTGATGTCGTATAATCCATAGTTTTACTTCCCAATGAGGAACCCGTGCCCATGGAATATAAAAGCCGTGGACTAAATTGTTACCATAATAGGGCGGCTTGTTTAGGAGCACCCCCCACCCTGTAATAACGGTATACTAGAAATATAATCGGACCTACATATAATCCTTACTATCCCCTGTAAGTAGTCACTATTCAAAGGTGGGGGGTCCTCCTAAAGGATACTAAGGATCCTAGTAAGGGGCTGGCTGGTCCAGTAGGCCGGGTGAAGAATTTAGTCTGGAGCTCATATTATGAGACATCTTGACAGCCCTAGCCCCTAAACCCTCAACCCCTACACCCCTAAACCCCCAACCTCTACACCCCTAAACCCGAAGCCCTGAAATCGCTAAACCTTAAACCCCTAAACCCCCCAACCCTAAGATTGACTGTAGCTCATTTCATGAGCGAATTTTTGAAAACCCTAAAGGGCCAGATTGCTCTATGAGCCGATCCCTCTCTTCAGGGGTACTGAACTTGCAGTTCAGGGTTTAGTGTTTAGGGTAGTTAGGATTTAGGGTATTGAGGGTTTAGTTGGGTATTTAGGGTTTAGGGTTCAGGGTAGTTAGTATGTTTAGAGTTTAGGTTAAGGGTATTTAGGGTTAAGGGCCATCCCTTGAAAAATCTTTTTTGGTCTAGGGAGTTTAGGGGTTGAGGGTTTAGGGGTTGAGGGTTGTGAAGCAATCTGTCATCCCTTGTGACAAAGGGGTTTCGATCTTGTATGTACACGGTTTACATAGGTATGACCAGACACTTAAAAAGTCTTCCAAGAAGTGGTAGATACTGTAGAAGCCTTTACAGTTCTTGGAGGGTCAAGGGACTTAGTAAGTAGTCAGGTCTGTTGGGATCTAGGTATGGACATATTTAGGGTTTAGGGTTTAAGGCTTAGGGTGTGCAAGTGAGGACGCGCTCGGGCGTGAAACGCCACTGGCCGCGCGCCTGCGTTGGTAAGCCCACCCCGTCCATATGCACGCTGCATGACACCCAGAGGAAGCGCTGCATAAACTGGTGCCAGTTTACAGGCTCAGAGAAAGGGCTTGAGTAGCCCCNNTTGGCACAGGCTTCGTTTGAGACAGCTTGGACTTCTTATGGAGGCTGGAGGTGGTTGGTGTTCGACCGCGATCAGGGTTGCATCGCTGAACAAGGCACCAATCCTGGCAGCTGGGAGATTGCACGGTTTGTTGAAATTTGTGGCAAGAGTTGTTGTCTTCTACCTGTGAGCTCATTCGAGGGTCTGTGGTGCTTCGCCGCGGGGCTGCGCGGGGCTGCACGTCTGCCTTGAGGTCTCGCGCCTGATGACTGCAGTTTACAACTTTTGCAGACTCTACAATCTACGTTTAGTCCCACTGCTTCAACATGGCGCGAGATGGTCTGGAACGAATGCAATTGCCAACGGTAGCTTTTCATTGCTTCGCACAAGGTTTGTGCCGCAGGCGCAATGATGCTGAGGCTTTTCAACTCTTTACAGAGCGATTTCTTTTGCATTGGCCACGCGTCTCTTACAGCCAGCGACCTGTAAGTCACCTGAAGTGAAAGACCCCTTGCTGGTGATCAATGCTCAAACTGCTTCCAATTGAAGCCTGCTAGTTTTGGTAGCGCAAGAGTTTCATGCGTAAGCTGATTGTCCACCTTGGAACCAACCTCTTCTTGAACCCGTCGCAATAGTTGGGCACCATGCCATTATGTCGCGACAGCAACCAGATGTTGGAAGTTCACCGTTGCAAAACAGTTGTGCTAAGCGCGGCAAAGCTAAAGTGGAACGTATCGGAAGTACTACACCACTGCAGCAGCTTTGGAGCAAGCAGCTCGGGGAAGGCGAAAGGATTCGAGAAGCTTGCAGTAGCTTCATACTCCTCTGGATCTGGATCATAAGCGCAGGGCCTTGGTCAGGCATGTTCACTAGGGCTATAGGAATAAGGTCAGCTGGGGGCCCCCCAAACACCTCCCAACAACCTCCCAAAACCCCAGCCCTCAGAACCTCCCAACCTCCGCACATGAGAACATTCAAGGGCCAGCTGCCCCGCCACCCGGGCTCCGCCTCTCGGGGCCCAGCACCTCAGAGTAGCAGGAGCACTGTTGCAGGTCCAGTATGGCCGGGTCCCAATGAGGTGCGAACGGCTTTTGAGTTGACCTGTAGGAGGCGAGGCTTTACCCTCACCTCTCCGCNNGCCCTCGGCCAGCGTTCGGGGTCTGGCGCTTGACGGCAGCGACCCATCACTTACTTTAAGGTTTACGGTGTAGGGTTCAGGTTTTAGGGCTTAGGGTTTAAGGTTTTCAGATTCCAGGGCCTTACAGTCAATCGCGATAAAACCCCTTTACAGGCACATTTTCCCCGCCATGTTCCATGCGATTTTCTTTTGATTCTTCATGACTCATTTTCGATTTCGTGCCCTACATCCCCTGCAGGACAACTGGCCGTTTGGGTTCTGCATTCTTTGAAGAGTTCAAGCCCTTTATTTGAATTGTCAATCAGTAGAAACCGTACACCTAAAGCCGTAATGCAAATAAAAATCTATGTTCCTTTCCATTCGGTCTAGGCTAGACTGTAAAACGAACCCGAAGCCCTAAACCCTGTTCTACTTATCCCGAGCGATCCAAGTTTATTAAACTTTGACCGCAAAGTCCAAAAATAGTACCTACTTGGGGCTACTTGGATGCCCAAGATTTGATATCCAAACATGTTTTCATGAGATCACCTTTGAACGAAGCAAGGAACCCTAGACCTTGAATTCCGATTTTCAACTTTTGGGTTCAAAGTGTGGGCTACCTAAAAAGCAGTCTTAGAGCGATCTGAATGCCCAAAATGTTTTGAATGGGGCCTAAACCCTAAACCTCAGACCCTGAGCCCTAAACCCTATACCCTAGACCATCAAGCCCAGGATTAGCAGAAATTATATCGGGCCCAAAATGCAAAGCCCAAAGCCCCGCACAAAGCTTCTCCCTTAAAATCTAACGCCCAGAACGAACGGAAAATGTAGTGGCCCCAAAAAGCAACATCAATTCTAAACCGCAAGGGTCTAGGGTTTAGGGTCAGAATCACAAAAAAAAACACATCAACACTAAACCCTACAAACCTCAAACCCTCATTTAGATCCGTTTGACCTGACTCCGTGAAATTCTAACAGTAACAGCAAAAACCCTAGACAAGATTCCGCCCAAAGCTCCAGACTTGAATCCTGGTTATACAACTTCCACATTCCGTGTTTCTTTACCCTCAACCGTATACCTCAAACCCTAAATTCTAAACCTTGAGCCCTAAACCCTAAACCTTAAACAATACCTGAACCCCAAAAGTATGTAAAATAATGGCCTTTATGGCTATTATTAGGGGTTTAGGGCTATTATTTTACATACTTTTGGGGTTTAGGTAAAGCTTAACCGCATGCGTGGAGGGAGGCTCGGTCCACGTTTCATACTGGCAAGGTCTGCTTGGCCCTTTGGGACCTACCTCGGCTTTCCGCTGCCCCTAAACGTTTTGGGTTGAAGGGTTTTGGGCTTAAAGGTTAGGGCTTAGGGTTTTGGGTTGAAGGGTGTTGGGTTTTGGGCTTTGGGTATTTGGGTTTAGGGTAACTCGTGCTCCGGATCCTGCAGCCCCTGAATAATGCCTACCTTGGTAGCCCTGAGGTTTTAAACCCTAACTTCATTATGGGGTTCTTTAGCACCCTTCTCTAGGGTTTAGGGTTCAGGGCTTTCAGGGCTTAAGGCCTGAACCCTAAACCTTGTCCGCGTGAGCAGCAAGATGGTAAGTAGCTTGTTTGAGGCCCGTGGCATTAAACCCCGGATTAGGGATTTTAGGGTTTAGGGCCCGTAAACCCTAAACCATTTGAGGTGAGGGATTTGGGGCAGCCCAGTAGGCTCCTTTGAGACAAGATCTCATGGTTTCCCCCCCTATACTGCTTGGGATTTTTGGGCTTAAGGTTCGAATGCTACTGCCCCTTCTACTAATTAGGGTTATCTCAGGATAAGAGCCTAATGAAGGTCAATTGAGGGTTTAGGGGCTGAGTATCCCTCCTCCCGGGTTCCCCCCAAAATTGGCAGTGTCTCACTGGAGAAGTAAGCCAAACACCAGGGAATATTGATATTCAAAAGAAAATGGATCCCTGTAACTGTCCCTATAACATTCCCCAAGTATCATGCGATTGTTGAACTTACGTTCATCCCTCAACTCTCTCTCGTAAGCACCAGCAAGGCCAGGGGCGCTGTTTGACGGTGCTTGTTTAGGGTTTAGGGTGTAGGCAGGTTTTGGCAGCTAGATTGCAGATCTATCATTTTCAGAGGTTTAGCGGCTGGCAGCAAGAAGATGATGCGCATACACCGCTTCTTGTAGCCCCCCTCCCCCCCCCCAAAGTTGAATAAGACGATGAGACGATTGTCTGCCCAGCATTTGTGTAAGCATTCTTCCTATGGTAATATGAGGAGCCAGTGTGAATCAAAAGGTCAACCTTGAGAAGCCCCTAGATGCCAGACACCTGCAATGTTGATCTTCAAGCTGATGGTGCTTCTGAAGGCCATGGGCCATTTAAAGCAATATCGAGCCAGCCGACCTTTTTTTCGACTGGTTCTTTGCAGGCTCCTTGCAAAAGTCTCTATAGGCCCACCCGCCCAAATAATGATCTTTGACCCTCGCTTCCTCAGCTACAAGCTCGAAGCTGAATTATGACCCCTTAGTCACCAGTAGCCCTCGCACAGGCTTAAATGAAAACCCAAATGGGGGCTGATAAAGACGTCTCTAAGACCTGAACCCTTAGACTACTGTAGGGGTCCACTCCTCCCTTCCCTACTAGGCGCTGAACCCTGCACCCCCAACCACGAGAAACATCCAAGACATTCTTAGTACCCTTACTTTGGGATAGAGGGCCCCTGATAGTTGATACTTAGTAGAGGGTAGTTGCAGGGTCTAGGATCAAAGTTTGACCCTACACCCTAAACCCTATAAGCCCTAAACCATACCCACAGGTAATCGATAGTTTTAGTCAGATTCGCCTTCAGGCTCGCAGATCTTAGCATCATAGGATCCCATAAAACTACCTAGACTTAGAGCTCCAAAATATGTGGAATGATGGCCTTTCAAACCAGTATTCAGGGTTCGGGGCCATAAGTTTACCTATTTTGGGGCTCTAGATCTAGATCCCCCTTTATTGCCCCAGGAATCCATCAGTCCTAACGCCCCCAAGTCGGGGGAGACTTCTGCAGCATAGGTTGTAATGCCGCATGCTTGGTCTAAATCGACGATTTTAAGGTGACTTGCTCCCATAGGAAGAGTGGTAACATGAGCTGTAGTCTAAACTCCGTAAAGGGGCGGTTATATAAGGGAGAATATAGGGGACTACTTAAGGGGAATACTAGGAGTTTACACTATAGCTCACATGTTGATTGAGCGAGCTGACGGCTTGCCGTTTGGAGGAGTCTGCTTGGAAGCCCACGGGTAGATATCGAGTTAAGGGTTTTAGGGGTCAGGAGTTTAGGATTTTACGGTTTAAAGTGCTAGAGGGTTTAGGGGTTAGGGTTAGGGACCGAACAGCCTACCTATCACTGTTCTCATATTCGAATTAACATCATTATACCCCTATAAACCCTAAACATTGTTTGGGAACTATACTGAAGCCTGGCCCTGCGAGTAAGCCCTGAAGCCTTTGCTTGATCCAGCAAGTTCGCTAAGCCTAAGAAACGGAAGCATTGCCTCCAAACCTTAATCTCCTGGTTAGTTAATTTTTGGGGTTATTGTTTAGGGTTTAGGGTTTAGGGTTTAGGGCTTTTGCATTTAAGGTCCGAGGTTTTGGGTGGGCCCAATGTTCAGGGCAATTATATTCTTGCCTGGATTTGACAAGGCAGTGATGTTTCAGGGTTACAAGCACGGGACGATGGGGGCTCAAATATGGGAATTTCTCAAGACCAATTCTTCGCTGTTGCAGCCATTCAGGGTGAAGGGTGCAGGTCTGTAAAGGATACAGAGAACAAATGAATCCTATGCACAGCATACCCCCTAAACCCTAAGCCTAGATCCATAGAGGGACCCCTCCATAATCTCCTTGCAATCCCAATGGAACCCAAAACGCCTTATGATACCACATGTCCGCCGTAGGGTCTAGTGCGTAGGCAATGCATGAAGATGAGGGTTACTACAGGCAGATGGGAGCTACTTATGCTTATGTTATTGCTTGTGTTCTATTCAGAAGCCCAATCCCTAAACCTTAAGCCCCGTAGTGTTAACGCAGGTTGTAGCAGTCCTGTAACAAGCCATAGGTAATTGTAGCAATGCCGCTTTGCCCAGGCAGAAGTCATGCTTGCCGCACTGATCGGTAGTATTCATGTCTAACATTACGAAACGAAGGTATTTTTTTAACAGTTTCGATCACAACGATAGCCACAGCATAACTGCAATACAATCCGTATTCTAGCTCTCCTGATGAAGTTGCTTCTGTTGCGGGCGCGTTGAGTGAGAGGCAAAGAACTGGTTTTTCAATGTTGCAATCCGGGCCGCAGTTCATGGGCCGATTCGCGCGTTTGACGGTGAGGCAAAAGGGCCTCATCAAAATTATGCGACGATCTGGGATGGTCTTGGCTCAAGGCCCTGGATTTCGGTTGAGGGTTTTCGTTTGAGTCCAGGTCAGCCGCACAGAGGTATTTGCGAAAGGCAGGCCTCTCCCGCTCTACCCCTCCCCTCCCCAGAAAAGAAGATACAGTATCGGGTTTTAGAAGGGTTTAGGGCTTAGCGTATTCAATATTCCTTATCATGGCGACTCCCAGAAAGGGACCCCAGGCCTACCTTAGAGCTAATGAGCCTGCAGGTTTAGGGTTCAGGGTTTAGGGCTTAAGGTTTAGAGTTTCGTGCTTAGGGTTCAAGGTTTGGGGTTTAAACCCTAAACCGTAAAACCCCAAACTGCCAAGTAGCAACTGACCCAGAAGAAACACGTGGTACAGGAAGAAAGCTGCGGAGTTTAGGCTTTAGGGTTTAAGGTTTAGGGTTTGGGGCTTAGCTGGCTGTCGGAGGAGTTGAAAACAACATCGAAACGATGGTATTATTGCAGATCATGTGGGGCTGGTATTGGAACTCTAAACCCAATGGCACATTTCCTTGAACAACCAGCAATAAAGCCATGGGATTTAGGGTTGGGGGTTAAGAGTTTGGGCTTAGGGTCTAGGGCTCAGAGCTTAAGCATTAGGTTTGAGGGCTTAGGCTTGGGCGACTAACTCCAGACCGTTCACGGCGGAATCAAGGAAAACCCTAAACCTTAAACCCTAGACTGGATCATGTCATACGAATCAAGCACGTGTTTCTCCAACGGCGGACTCCGACACTCTAAACCTTAAACCCTAAACCCTAACCCCATGTTTGGCATAGCAACTGCTGGGCTAGATTGACAGTAGACGGTAGATACCTGATCATGCGGCCAGAATATGGCCCCTACCTAGCACGTAAGTGTCACTGTGTAGCTGGGGATCGAAAGTGGTTCCTCCGGCATATCCTAAACCCTAAGCCTTAGACCCTAAACCCTAAACCCTAGACCCTAGACCCTAAACCCTAAACCCCCTAAACACTATACAGGCACGCCTTGCCTATCTAGACGGTAAATATTTGCATTCCCCAAGCTAAAATGAGTAGTGTTTTTCCAATGAATAGTACCGTGGTACCCAAGATTGAGTAAGATTATATCTTCTTTTCGGGATAAATTCTATATGAGGAATATACTATTACCTGGCTCAGCCACCAAAATTGCTGCGCACATGCAAACTGGACATGGACCCAGCATCCACTGCTGTCCTTACGACCCCTAGGCTTCAGTGTACAAGATTCATATAATTTGGGAGCATGAGGCCAAAGAGCCTTACTTAGTCTCAGTATTTCCAAGGTAGAAAGTATCTAAGGTCATTAAAAAAAACATGTTGCATCAGCGCTGCACCAGCACCCTAAACCCCTAAACCCTAAACCCTCATCAGGGGCGGGATTCCTGGACTCTCATACCCACAGCTGGTTGAGACAGCCGCGAGTGACTTAGCAATGAGTGCTACGATGGGAGGCAGCTGAGTCTTAGTTCGAACTTTGGGTTTAGGGTTTAGGGTTAGCAGTAATCACGGTGGATACCAAACATCCAGTATAGTAATAAGGTCATGCAGGAAATATAGTATCAACAGTATTTCAAGGCCGTCGTAGTTGTAGCGGCAGCATAAGCGGCAGTTGCAGTAGCAGCGGCGGTCGTAAAAGTGTCCATGTAGCTATATAGTATACGGTTTAGACATGTGCCTTAAAGTAGCCTTATGGGAAACCTTTGAGCCCTAGTTATAAGTATAAGCATATGCTGAAAACCTACATGGACGCTTTGGTGAAGAAGCCGTGAAATCATGGTAGCCTCGATTTAGGCGTCCATATAGGGCTCTTCCTTAACCTTGAGGCTCAAACCCTAAACCCTAAATCCTAAACCCTAAACCCTAAATCCTAAACCCTAAACCCTAAACCCTAAACCCTAAAGCCTAAATCCTAAACCCTAAACCCTAAACCCTAAAGCCAAGAGAGGCAAC
>CAJNIZ010004840.1:0-20643 GCA_905231905.1 Symbiodinium pilosum | reverse complement strand
GGTTTACCCTAAACCCTAAACCTAGGGTTTAGGGGTTTAGGGCTTTGGCTTCCTAAATCCCGACGACACTCAACGAGCCTTCTCGGGCGGCTGCTCTGGATCCACCTTAGCTTCTAGCAAAACTTTACTTGTGCTGGAGGGAAGACACACGGCTTAGGGTACAGGATTCAAGGGTTTAGGAAGGAGAGTTTAGGGTTTAGGGTGAGGGACAGTGGGGATCTCCAGAATCTCCTTTTAATTAATGCCTTTTGTATCTGTGGGGCCCATAAGGGTATCCAGTACTAAGAGCAACCCCAATAACCCTGAAATGTTAAAAATCAAGCCCTAACCCCAACACCTTTGTAGATGTTCCCACCCACTAAATGACTTTGCCACTTTCGGCCGTGCGGCACGCACAGTCTCAGCGCTTGCAGCGTGGTCTTCGGCTAAGAGCGCGGGGGGTATGATCCCCGTCCTCATACATCGTACTGGTGCTGAGGGTTTAGTGCTCAGGGGCAGCCAGACCCTCCAAAAGGATCCCAAAATGCTACTCAAGGGAGAAAAAAGCAAATCCTAAAAGTATACAAGGATCACGGAGGGAATATTATCGGGGAGGGGGAGTAATGGAGCGAATAGAGGTATCATCTCATATGGGTATATGTGGGGGGTGATACTATCGGGATTGACTTCCTATCCTTGTGCACCGCGCTTATGGTGGTTAGTAAGGAATGGAAAATGAACGTTATGTTTCCTATGGTTTAGGCTTTCGGGTGTGGGATTTGGGGCATGCATTCTGGTGGTCAGTGGGGCAAAAGGAAATGGATCCATAAAGTAATTCCGCTTTAGAACAACAATTACTGCAGTCTGTTCCTTCATATCCTACTAACCACCAGTAAGATGCGACTGCCAGAAGCATGCTGGGGTTTCCGTAACCCTAAACCCTAAACCCTAAACCCTAAAGCATAGAGCGTCCGCATGTCCTCCATGCACAAGTCCCAATTTAGGGCTTCGGGTTGAACATTTGGCTCATAATAAAAACACTCCTAGTATCCCCCTTTATAACACTTATAATAGCATCCTATGCAATCCCCAATTTAAACCCTCCTTTTGAAGAGTTTAGTCTCTAGCTGACATGATCACAATATTCCCTGTGCAAGCCCTGTATGTATATGGTCCATGCAGAGTCCTGTCTCCTACCTTGAATGAACGAGACATCAGGGTCTAGGGCTTAGGGATCATTGTGCCGCCCTGGCACCTGCCACAAGAGCTTCGTGCAGCTTCAGCATTTGTACTATCAACCCCCTGATACCACAACTCCATGCGCCCTACCCCGCCTTAAGCTCTCAGAACCCACTCCAAACCCTAAGTCCCCAGCTCTGTATACCCAATTCAGAGACTTACTAAAGTATACTTATGACACCTATATGAAAAAGCTATAATATACCCCTGCCAATTATCCCCATAGTTCAGCCACTTAGTAGGACCCCGAGACTCTCCAAGCAGACCCTGCAAAAGCCCGCTCCGGATGGGGTCGGGCATTAGAAGGCCCTTGGACTCCAATGGCGACCTTGGACAGCATGGTGCGTGGGTTAGGGTTTAGGGTTTGGGGGTAAGACTGGGGTCCCTTTTTGCAAGTACCTACATAGGCGCTATTCTAACATATATATATATATGGGTCTATTGGGGCGCCCTTGTCCATGGCAGCCTCCACATTAAGGAGCGTGAGTTTTCTGTTTTCACAATTTCTTGTCTAGGCTGCTAGAAGACTCTTTTAGTGTCCCGAGTGCTTCATTCTACATACTGCTTCGGGATTCCTTGAGGATTATGGTGGGAATGCTTCCGTGCTTGCTCTGCGCGTGTGCATGCGTTGTACACGTTCTTACGAGATGTGCCCACTGGATTCAGCGCAGTTGGAAATACACAGGTTCAATCAGGAGCACTTGACAAGGATCAAGCATGAAGTGAGGGATCACGTAGAGACAATGAAAAAGACCGTCATGAACGGCGAAGCGTCGAGTTGAAAGAAAGGATGCTGGGGCCAGAGTATGGCCCAGAAGCATGCAACGGAAGACCCTGTGATTTCTGTAGGTATAGTATAGCTATAACGCTTTGCTTTATGATTGCTTCGTGCACAATTTTCAGGCCCAATGGTCAGCGTCTGAGCAAGTACAAGAGCTCACTAACCCCCTAAACCCGACACCCGAACCCCAAACCCGTTGACATCTGCGAGAAAGAGTGCGCTGCAGGAAGTCTCAGAACCACATAGGCCTTGCCAGTGTCCTTTCAGCCTTCCAGCTATGCCACTCCCAATAGGAATGTATGCAGGGGGTTCCCCGAATTAGGGATCCCTTTCTGGGGGGCATCTATATTAATCAAGGATTTCAATATTTTTGGGTCGGGAAACTACTATGCTGTATACCCCAAAGGCACTGGATCACGGCCAGCCATGCCTACGAGGGTAAGTGTAGTCAGTAAATGGGTAACGCTGCATATCCCACGGTTTATTCGTCTCAAATCCTAAACAAACCCAGCGTAGAAAGCAAATCTGTGGGCCTTGGGCAAAACAAAACAAGTTAACGTCGAAACTGCTGACTTTGCTGACTGCTGGCATACTTGGAGGTTCATGGGTAGTCGCGTACCCACGCGGGACTTCGCATTCCTCATGACTAGAAATGCCCACAAACAACCCTAACGTAACTAGCAAAAAAGTAAGTACACCCGCAGCTTACTTGTATAATCCCCTACAACCATACCTATGATAGCCTATGCTCCCTCCCACACTCCCGCAGCATGCCCCAAGCCCTGGATCCAAAGTCCTGGTATCCCACTAAACAACCCGCATAATATTCCCCTACATATTCCCTATATAACCTCCTTTAAGGAATTTAGACCCTGATCACTAAACCCTAAAGAAAGCGGGTCAGATAATCCCATATATAACCCCCTTTCCAAGGAGTTTAGACCCCAAGCCCTAAATCAAGCCGTGTGACGGAAGAAGGTCCGTGATGGGTTCCGAGGAGTTTGTGGAGGTCTCCCAGCCTCAGGCCGCCAAATGGTTTAGGGTGTAGGGTGGGAGTTGGGGATTTAGGATTTAGGGTTTGGGGTTAGCGCTTGGGGATTAGGATCTAGGGGTGAGGGTTTGGGGTTTAGGATTTAGAGTTTAGGGTTTAGGGTTTGGGGCTGCAGGGCACTCTGTTTTCTTACTGGATTAGCGCTGAGGGCGTATGGATAATAAGAAGAACCTATATTTTCATGTCTTTACTGGAATATGTGATTCAAACGAGTATACGGATATACATACACAAACTGTGCAGACCACAAAAAAGAGCCCAAAGCATGAAACCTCCTGATGAAGTTCTAGTTTCTCAAATGTAGCAATGGTGCGGTTTTTAGGGAGGAGGGGTCAGCTTTGGAACCTTCAGGGTATCTTTTGCTGCACTTTGCGTCCGAGACCACGACCCGTCGACTGTACCCTTGCAAAGCCGGATTCGGCTACCCGTAGGAAGTAAACCTGCAGGATCCTAATTAAGGGCGACATTGCGAAAATTCTCAAAGCATGGAATCCATCGCGCGCTCCGTTTTTGCCTATGGGAACCTTCAGGGTATCTGAAGTAACAATTTTCTTATGAGCCTGATTGTAGCATGGCAACATATAAACAAAACACTCAACAACGACTCAGCCATACACCAATATGTTTGGGGTTAAGGGTGTAGACACAAGGCCGCTATTTCAAAAGGGCGTCTCAGCGCAAATCGCATGAGTTGCGAACCCTTGACGTCTACACAACCCCCTACGATTTGCAAATAGCGATACCTTGGAAGGACTGCAGGGCAGGCAGTAGATTTCACTTTCTGGCTTCGCACAGCATATTTGCCCTAGGGTCCTAGGGACCCCAAGATATGCGAAAGTTGCAAGGAATGGCGTTTTGGGTATTGAATTCGATGCTCATGTGTTCTGACAATCCCCCCTTTTTAGTAGCCCCCTGAGGCTTCCCTGCAAGTAGCCAACAGGGGTTCTATTAAGCAACTTCCATAGACTGGGAGTTCCCAACAGCAGGGGCCCTGTTTGGGGAGTCACTAATCAAGGGGTCATGTGCTGAATCCTAGACTCCACCGCAGCCCACCAGTGATGCATCAGCTGTACTACAAGTAAGTGCACAGTGTGTGGTTTAGCGACTTTTGGGAGGTTCCTATATGCAGGATCGTAGAAATACAAGTAATTTCAATGAAAGTAGCAATACGAATTACGATACTGGCATACTTGTCAAATCCCGACCAGCAGGGGGAACTTAACTGTGCGAATTTTGGCCTATTCAGCCTAAAGCATTCCTCTGGGAATAGTTCGGTAGAATAACACTCCTAAACCCTAAACTCTAAAACTTTGCTTTCAAAACCGTGGGGAATTCTGTTTTACCTATCCTGTCGGCCTCTCGAAGCCCTTCTCGAACCCTTCTGTTTAGGGTTTAGGGCTCAAGGTTTAGGGTTCAGGGCTCAGAGTGACACCCTTCTGAAATCCATCTGAGCTCATGAATCCTTCTTTCAACCTTCTTGAGGCCCTTCTAGGTTGCTACCTGAGCTGATACCTCCTGTTCATTTTCCTTCACAAACTACGATCCAGATTCGCCTGGGGGTCCCCCCACCCCCCTCCACTAAATAGGTCCGATTTTCGTTTGGAGGCGACGCTAATCAGGACGCAACATTCACATTTAATACGAATAAGAGCACTCGCAATAACGATGCGAATAATAACCATGGTAATTCTAACTAACACAAAATAACTAGTGACCCCTGAGTCGCAGGCAGCCCGAAGAGCAGCGGGAGGAGATGTCGCCTGAGCCGTGTTCGGACTTTTCTCTTCTGGCTAGACTGCTGCCGTCCATTTTCAAGGGGCAGTAGGTTTAGGGCTGAGGGTGCATCTAGAGTTCACCCTCACACAAAATCACAAAGGGTCCCGCACGGCTTAGGATTAAATACGCATCATCGCAACAGCAAGCGAAAAAGAAGCTCAGAATAGCTCCAATGCCATATGCCTTGCTGACATAGTTGCCATGGAAGGGAGCTGAGAATTCTTCTTGCTTCTGTCATCCGATTCACTGTTTCTTTAGGGGCGGGCAGTCGGAAGGAGCATGGGTTTGTTGCCCTACTGTAAGGCCCAACAGAACAACAATTGAATCATGACTACCACTGGGACAACGCAAGCTAAATCCATTAAACAGGGGAATAGCATCAGCAAATCTTGAGGCACCAAAACTAATCGGTTCAGTAACAGAAGAACCAAAACTCTCTGAGGCAACCGCCATCTCGCGCAATATCTCTTGATGAAGACCGCGACGACTTCCCTGCAATCCGGACATTTGTATAGGGTTGAGGGAGATTGCCCCAAGGATAGAGAAGCACATGAGCCATTGTCTAAACTCCTAGTATCCCCCTTAATAACCCCCATAGTAGTCCCCTATATAATCCCCTATATAATCCCCTATATAATCCCCCTTTCAGGAGTTTAGATTATGGTTCACATGGACAAGAATATAGAAAATGAAATGGGGTTTGCTTCCCCTTTAAAGGGGTATGTTGGGATATACAAGTTTATTACCCAGCAATGGAGAATAGAATGGAAAGGAACATGCAGCACGAAATGGACACCGGGGATATATGGGGAGTTGTGGTGACTACGGCATCCGAAATTGGTCTCCCATTTTAGAATCAGGGGTCCCCATTATTGGGAAGGTAGAAAAGCTAGCCTGGCCATACAGTTTCGGGTCTAGGGTGACGGAAAAATGTTTTTGGATTCCATCTGCTTTTATAACCGAAAGATTGGCAATCTCAACTGTAGGTGTTACGGATCATTCAGGCTTCTATACCACGAGCATGCGAAGGGAAGCATTGTCACAACATGATAGACGATGGAAGGACGCTTTGTGGCCTGCATGGTTTCTGACCAATTTCTACTGTGCTGGGAAGGTTAGTCAGCACCAGATCCATAACCTTCATGATAATCTCCTCCCCTAGTATTAAACACCCCAGAAGCGTCTAATATCAAAAGATTCTCTATGGGATACCCTACTCATCCAGGAACATACTGGTGGGTGTGTTGGGGGGGGGAGGGGGGCGTTGTTTGTTCAGTTGACGCCTTAGACCCTTGTAAAAAGACGACCAGAGCCCCGTTCTGCAGCTCGACATGAGTAGCCTTTGCCTGGTGGCTATAGCATCCCCGAACACAAGCTAGCTAAATCGAGGTTTCCTAACATTGGGTTTAGGGTTTAGAGGTTAGGGGGCCCATGGGATAGTTGGGAATGATAAGGGACTGAGGATATTTGGGGTGCTTCCAAATCCGGTGCCGGTGGTCAGGATTCGGCCCTACAGGACTTCTTTAGCTGCACATCCCCCAACACACAGACCAGAAACTGGTGCACAATAGAACCTCCTGAAAGCTATGAAGCCGTCAGCTTTACACGTTAGTCCCCGGTCTGCTGCTGTAGCATACGCGCAGGTTCTCCGTATCTTAAGACTTTTGTATCAAAAGGACGTACAAAGATCAACCCGAATATAAGGCAATCCTTACTAAAGGGGTAAGCCCCTAGCCCTATTCCCAAAACTGTTTCTATCTCCCATGAAATTCATATAGCCCCTTGAAAGGTATCTATCCGCCATATCGCTATAGAGCCCTATAGCCCTTTTTCGCGATATGCCCACAAAAGACTGGGTTGCTGCTTAGGTACTTGAATTAAGTTACTATGATAAGCAAACCCTTTTATTTACTATCTACGCATATGCTGGTAATTAAATTACATCCCTAAACCCTAAACCGCAACGCAGACAAGGCATCGTGGATCATAGCTCCTGTGGGACTAAGAGGGGCTGTCCTGAGGATCCGCCGCGGGAAGAGCCGCCCCGGGAGGGGTCCTATGGTTTAGGGCTTAGGGTTTAGTGCTGAGGGTTCCGGCCTTAGGTTTAGGGCTTAAGGCTTAGAGCTTTGGGTTTAGGGCTCTTATTGGGTCTAGGGCTAAGGGTTTAGGGTTTAGATCTTAGGGTTGATGGCTGATGGTTTAGGGCGTAGGGTTTAGGGTTTGGGGCTTACGGCATAAACTGTTTACCCAACAGGAGGAAATAATCTTACTCTGTGCGAGGTGGCTTGGATATACCCATACAAAATACTAGTCAAATGTGAAATATTTAACATGAAATGGTAACCCGCTTATGTTGGGGACTATTGGGTTTTAGTGCGTGTTGGGGCGTACATCGTTA
This sequence comes from Symbiodinium pilosum, assembly GCA_905231905.1. Taxonomy (NCBI): domain Eukaryota; class Dinophyceae; order Suessiales; family Symbiodiniaceae; genus Symbiodinium; species Symbiodinium pilosum. The sequence continues at coordinate 13,419 of CAJNIZ010004840.1, read as the reverse complement.
GACAAGGATTTTTGGGTGTATACTTGAGTTGTAAATGGACCTTCAAATTAGGCAAAACAATGACCCATAACCCTGAAACAACCCAATGCAGTTATTGTACACACTTACGGGGTCCAGTTGCTCATCCCTTCTTGGCCCAAACCCTAATCCCTGAACAACTCCAAACTCTGAAGCCAAAAAAACCTGACCCCAAGGCGGAAAACCCTGAGCAATCCTAAGCCCCAACCACTGGGCACTTTTTGGATGGGGGACTGGATCCCTATAGTAGTCCCTATATAATCTATAGTAATAATCCCTATAATCCATCTCCCCATTCCCTCCTAAGCACCAGGGAGTTTTTGGAATAAAGGTGCATGTCAGATTTCTTGTTTGTGAGTTTCCAAGATGGAAGATTCTCAAAACTGGGGCAAACGGTTCAAAGGTTTAGGATTTAGGTCCAAGGGCCTTCAGGTTCAATATTGAGGGGGGGGGTCATGGTTGAGAGTTTAGGATTTGTACAGGGGTTTAGGTTTTTAGGGTTTTAGGGCTTCGTCTAGGGCTGTATAAGATCTGTCGAGGGATCACCCAGGCGAATTTGGGGTAATGGAGAATCAAAGGCAAAGAACATGAACAATGAAATGGAAACTGCGGCTATGGACTTTGGTAACCCCAACGACAAGAATTAGGGCCCTACAATAGTCAAATTATCTTTATAGTATGGGACCCTAATTTGGGGAGTAGGACATACCAAAATCCTCCCATCATGCAGGCGCCTATTGTAGGGCTCTCAAATTGGGACCCATAATCTGTCCGGCTCATCTGCATGGGGGCAGTAGGAAAGACACTGTTGTATATCGGAATTTCCATGGGGCTTCCAACATACTAATCATAGCTTGTGTTCCTTCCTACCCCAGGGTCCTTGTAAGGAATCCCGCCAGCACAAAGGCTTGTTCGGCCACGGCTGGGCCTACGGTACAAGCCTGCATGATGGGCATGGATGGGTTCTGATTCTTAGCCAGGAATGGAGGAATGGAAAAGACAGTAGGAGATAAAATCTGACTTGGGGTTCAGGGCTTAGGAGTTGGGATTCCCGGTTTAGGAGTTTAGGGACTGAGGGTTTGAATGGTAATGTACAAGGAGTCGAACTTCTGCTGAACTCATGTCAGCGACTTTATTAGCAACCGTTCAGGTGCTGCTGTCACGACTGTTGTGAACATGGATTCCCACACCCCGTCCCCACACCCGCACCGCCACCGCCGCCGCCGCCGCCGCCGATGATTTAGCATTTCAGCGGATGCTTGTCTTGTCGCTACCGCTGAAGATGATCACTACCATCGTGAGCATGTGGTCTCACGGTGAGACCCTCGCGCCTGCTTTACGCGTCATATCAAGTGTACTGCTGCTACTCTTGCATGTTGAATTTCAGACTCCAGAAGACTAGACTTCGGCTATGTGGGCGAGCTTTGGGGTTGAGGGTTAAGGACGTGCAACCAGTGCTCCACAGAACCTCGTGATGCTTAAGTGCCCTACGCTAGGATGAGTCTGTCAGGGGGGAATATCACCAACAAAGATCGCTTTTGACTGTGCCAGTTAGCTTATGTACCTCAACCCCTCAATTACCATGAGAAAACGGTAAAACATAGGGGCCCGTTCCTGAGGATCCATACCATATGGATTGCTATATATTGAGGTTCATATTGGAGGCTCTACATATGGAAATCCCCATATTAGAAGATTTAGAAGATGGCCCAGCTTTCACTTTTATGGATTTTGTTGTTGCGCGAGGGATCTGGTGCAGTTCAAGGTCCTGGACCCGACTTGGAGGTTAAGGTCTAGGGTTTGAAGTTTAAGGGTTTAGGGTTAAAGGGTTTACGGTTCAGTGTTTGGTGTAGGACTCGTAGCGGGTTGGTTATACATACCCCAAACATGGCCATACCCCCTCATGGCTATAGATATTCATCTGAATAAACTAGAACTTCAACACAAGGATTCCGTCTTCCCGCATGCCCTAGAATGCCTATTTCCGCTCAGCAATGATGAAGCTGCTTACCCCCTAATCATTGAACAATACTTCCCCGTCATATAGCTGCACTACATTAGGAATGTTTGTCGTTAGGGGTTGGGGTTTGGATTCTTCAGTGCGAAGCTGCAACAGCTATTACTCTATCATCATCCTCTATTACCTAGACCCCCAATCCCAAGTAAGGTTCCAAATAACCCTTAGTCAAGGGTTGTCTGGGTGTTAATCGGGCCTTATACGGGTCGGGAAGTTCGGCTTTCGGGTGGTATGGGATTTTGTGACAACTACTACTGGGCGGGGTCGTAACCCCACCTAGGCAAAAGAGCCTAAATGTTGAACCCTAAAAGACCCGCCCTGCATGCTAAAGCACAAAGACCCTCAACCCCATACCTTCAATCCGATGCCTTAACCCAGAGCCTCATATGCTAAACTGAATCCCCAATCCCAAGCCCTAAACCCCCAACCCCAAACCCTAAACCCTAAACCCCTAAACCCCAAACCCCTAAACCCCTAAACCCCAAACCCCAAGCCCAAACGAGGTAACGGCCTGCTGGAGCCTGCCGCGGCCGCGCGGGAGACGTCCCCGCAGATGCAGCAGCAGACTTGAAAGGAGGCGACGTCCTGGGGGAAGGGTTTAGGGCTTAAAGAATCATTTGGGGGTTAGGGTTTAGGGTTTAGGGTTTAGGGTAGGGTGTAGGACTTAGAGAGTCGGGGGAAGGGTTTAGGGCCTAAAGAGTCGGGGGAAGGGCTTAGGGTTGAAAGTCTTCTATCTTCTTTTCCATTTGATTCTCGAATATGGGTTAATACCCCTGTATAGCCCCATGTACTCCTTTGAATGGGACCCAGGGTTTCCATTTCATTTTCCCTTTACCGACACCACTATTGAGCCACAGGTCCTTCCCGCTCGCACAGACCCGTCTGGCTTCTGCACTTGCTCGCAGACCTGCTCGGTGAGACAAAGGCTTTGGAGCTTAGAGAAGCTAGGTAAGCACATACCGGCAGTGTTTTGAAACAGCAGTAGCCTTACAGCAAAGACGATCAGATATTTCTAAACCCTAAACCCTAAACCCATTATAGTAGTTTCCATTTTCTTTTCCATTATCCCTATATAGCCCCTATATAATCCCTGTAATCCCTATATAACCCATTATTGTAGTTTCCATTTTCTTTTCTATTATCCCTATATAACCCCAATATCCTGGTCAGAACTTGGGCTCTCCCCTCACTAATCTGGGTTGCTGTCAAGGAACTTAAATAAAGTTACCATAATGGGTATATGTAGTAAATAATAGGGTTTCCCCAATATAGTAACTTAATTTAAGTTCCTTAACAGCAACCCAGTAAATACGTCAAAAGTGGGCGCTCAAGCAGGCTGCTCAAAAAGTACACCTTCCACACTTCGTAGCCTTGATGCACCGTTTAGAGGGGCACAACTTTTTCTTTTGGATTTTTTTTGCTCTGTTTTGTTGGATTTTTTTCCTGCGACCTGGCGGGGTCATCGCACGACTGGGCAATCTATTCAGCTATGAAAGCGAGAAATTTGGGACGCATGATCCGTTTGGGCACTGACTTTATTGGGCTGTGAAACAATCTGGGACGCAGGTGAGTGATCTACTAGGCCGTGAGAAAACTTAGGACGCAAGCGAAGGATTTGATTACTCATGGCAGTGAATAGTCTGTAAGGAATTTTGGGATGCGGGTAAGGGATTGGATCATTGTGGCACTGAACGTGTTGGCCTGCGACAACTTGGGACGCAGCGCTGTGAGAAAATGAGTAATTCTGGGGGTGAAGCTTTTGGGCTGCGAGCTAATTCGGGACGCGGGTGCGGGATTTGACTAATTCGGGCTCACGCTCTTGAGCTCTGTGAGGAATTCTGGGATGCATGTTGTAAAGGATTTGATTACTAGTGGCGCTGTATGCAACGGCCTGCGACAAAATTTGGGATGTAGGCGCGGGATTTGAGTGATTGCGGCAGTGAATCTATTGGGGTGTGTAAAAATTTGGGTTGTCAGAAAGTGCTGTGAGAATGGGACGCAAATCCTGGCAATGAACTTATTGGGCTGCGAGAACCTTTGGGATGCGGCCGCGGGATTTGAGTAATTCTGATAGTGACGCTCTTGGAGTCTGTGAGGAATTTTGGGATGCGGGTAAGGGATTGGATTATTGTGGCACTGAACGTGTTGGCCTGCGACAACTTGGGACGCAGCTGAGGGATTTGAGTAATTATTGTGGTGCATTTCTTGGGCTGTGTTTCTGGCACTGACTGTCTTGGGCTCTGAGCAAATCCAGGATGCCGGTAGAGGGTTTGAGTACTTTTCTAGGAGATCCCTTTGGGCTGTGAAAAGATGGGAGCATAGATCCCGGCTTTGCGTAGGAGACAATGTGGGATTGAATTAATTCTGGCAGTGAACCTATGGGCTGAGACAGTTTGGACGACTGCAAAACCCTGATTTCATTCAGTTTGCATCAGGGAAGGAATCCAGTCGTGGGATTTGATTAATTTGGGTATGGTTGAGGACATGTCCAGCTGGGAGATTTGATTAAAATCGGGGGCAGAACACACAAAATGGTAGCGGGATTTGGCCTGGGAGATGTCCAGCTGCGGGATTTGGTCAAATCGGTGGTAGAACGCAGAAAAAATCCCAAAACAAACAGACAAAAAATCCAAAAAAAAATGCACCCCGTTTAGAGGCCTGCAAACCCCAAAGCAGTGGTAAGGGTCCTCAATACGCACTTCGAAGTTCAACCTGAGTTTGGCCTATGATTTAAGGTCTATAGTTCAAGATTCAGGATTTGGGCTTCTGGAATTCTATGTCTTGAAGTAATTGGGGCGCTCCTCAAACACAAATCCGAACGGCTCCCCTAAAACGAGGCCCTTTGAGATGCTTACCATGATTGTCCAAAAGGTTATTACCAACTTCAAGCAAGACTGTTCTAGCAGTACTATCCCTAAACCCAACATGCAAATCAAACCCTAAACCCAGGTTGCGAAGGGTACTGCAATGGTTCGGCATGTAGGCCGAAGATTCAACAGCTAGTACCGCCACCATCCCGCAAGCACACGTTTATCAAAATGCATCGCGCCGAAACCCTGAAGCCAAATTTAGCACAGCTAGGTTTCCACAGGGTTGCCCCAGATGCCCTGGATTCCAAATAAGCACGGATAGATTATGGCTCATATCCACCGAACATACCAATCCAAGCGACCGGTAATGGACCGGTAAACTTAGCAAACCCAAATTGCAAAGTTTGAGTTCCTGCTGTGTTGAGACAATAACAGATTTATGAAAGGGGAAATATGAAGAGCTTCGCATACTCGTTTTAGAACTTCAAGCTAACAGTTAGTGGGGGGGACGAGTACAGGCCCTGCAGCATGATGGCTTCGCCCTGGATAGGAGATCCACCAAGGCCACTCCCCCCAAGTTGGCTTCTTCAACCCCGAGATCCCCACATGATCGTGTGATGCCCCGCTTTCTGTATAGAACTGCCCTTGAGAGCGCGTGGAGTTGTTTTCAGAGCGCTAAAGTGGTCAATTGATCTCATTTAAACACTTCTTTGGCGGCTCGGTGGGCAAAAAATCCACACTGGCCAAGGGTATTGAAAGCTCCAAGCCCTTTGTGTGGAGAAACCAAACTCCCACACGGTCTTTATCTGGATAAACTTCCATGACCTTCCCCTCCTTGCCAATCAAATCTGCGCGTGACTTGAGATGCGTCACCTTCACCATGCGCCCAAGCAGCTGCGGACCCACTTCCTCTGGGTCATCGTCATCCTCCTCCATGTCCTCCTCCTCTCCCTCCTCCAGGTCCTCCATGTCTATATCGCCCATGAGGTCATCCTCGCTCCCTTCTGCAATCTCGTTCAGCAGGCGTCCGCTGCTATGAAGCTCTTGATGCACTTTTGGTCCTAGGTTCGCATTCCGACAAGACAGGGTGAAATTCGACTGCTTGGCCTGGGTCGGGAGGTTCCATTCTGCCTGACTCGAGTGGCCCTGCTTGAGAAATTTCAACACCCGCAGGTCGTAGTTAGCATCCAAATTTAAGATCTCCACGCGCGGAAGGTAGAAACTCAACTTGTCCACGCAATCTCCACGACGGAAAGTGAAGTCCGTACAGTTTGGCAGGTACAGGCTAGGAATAGTCCCCTGCCCAGTATTTGTGCGCAAAGAATCTGCGAATCCTAGGACACTTCAAGATAGAATTGGCAAAGAGCTTCACAGGAGGGCAGTGGTTCTCCATGACCAGCTCCTCCAAGTTTTCCAATTCAATGCCCCACTTCTGGTCTTGGCATTGCGGGTCTATCAAGGTCAAACTGCGAAGCTGTGGCCAGCTCTTGAGCTCAAAGTTTTTTACCAACATGTGCTGCACCCAAAGCTGGGTGACCTGTGGCAGGTACTTGCGGACCAGTTGGCAGAAGTTTTTGCAGTCAAACACGGGATCTTTCTCACTCCAACCGGGCACAGGGTACAGGTACATCTGGGTGATGCTTCCTGCATGCTGCAGCTTCTTCAAGACTGAGTTTTCAAAATGCGCAGGGCTTTTGCCTGCAGCACTCCTGAGCACGAAGAGGGTATGCTTGTCTTCGATGAAAGCATGCTTCCGTTTCTCAATCTCTGTTTCCACCGGGTTGGGATATGTCTTGACTCCGCAAGCTAGCATCTGTGCAAGCTCTGTCGCCAACTTCGCATCCGTAGCTTTGCTCATGCTAACTGTTCGAAACTGTGGCGAGGCATTCATGGCTCTCCAGGTCCCTACGCGATTTTGTGGTCAGTATGTTAAACGAAGTCACATCCTAACGCAGGAGGTGCCTAGAGGAGGCTGAAGTCGGGGCGTTTAGAAGTATAACTTACCAGCCCATGCTAACCCTGAAGGTGAGAATTCATTAGGGGACCAAACAAAGCATCCTGATGTGGTAGTTTCCATAGGGGGGCCCAATATAGATCCCAAAATATTACAATCCTTACTGTGGGACCCGCAAAAATGGTACCCGTAATTTAGGTACTCCCATACTCACAATGGCAGATTGAGGGATCCTTGCAGACACAGAAAACAAACATCGGGCCTTTGACAAACAAATTTTCAAGCATCCTGATGAGAACGTTTGAGCAAGATGCCAGACGCGCATGGCAGCAACAAAGATAATGTTACAGCGACTGTTTCCGAACCTAGGCTCCAACATACGATTATCCTTCTTACAGGGACTGCCAGGCAGGGGTGTGAGGCGTCAACTTGACTAACTACTGTGCGAGGTAGGAGGAATGAGAAGATGCTTCCAAAGCTTTGAAGTTGCAACGCCGGCCAAGGCTCTTAGTTTCTTGGACTTTCTCTGTGAGGCATACTTTAATCCCTTGCTCAAGCCCAGCGCCTTGATCCCGTTCCTGTATCCTCACCTATCCTCCCCCCAAACTAGCGGAGACCCATACAGCCCCGTTTTTTCCTTTTGAGTTCCACCTTCGTTTGCGGAAGGGTTTAGAATTACTCTGCTATCAGCTGTGCCGCCAACCGCACACAAGAAGCGGAATCCTCTCACATGAGTGGACCGATGACCTTCATACCCCAATGATGCTGATATGCCCTGGGACGCTCACAAAACATGGCGGTTGCAGCCACAATCTAGGAACTACTACAGCCAACATCCAGCCTCACTCCATTTCTTGCCGCCCGTGCCTGGACCTAGCACTGTGACAGCGGTTGAGGGTTTAGAGCTTTGGGTTTAAGGCTAAGGCTAGGCGTTTAATTAGGGTTTTGGGGATTTGGGTTTAGGGATTTCGGCATTTCGGCTTGGTTTACTCAACCTCATAGGCTTCAACGGGCTTTGTACAATTTGTTCTATGATGCTCTTTGTAGCAACAGCAACGTTTGCCTGCGAGCCGCTGCGAGGGATGCCGAGGTTTAGGTCTGTACACGGATATATGTGGGTATACAACAGTATCTACGGTGATATAGGGTTACATAGGGGTGTACAAAAAGGGCTCATTAGGCTATACAGCGGCATACAGCTTTGTAACGTGAATTAGGGGTATGTAGGATTTCGAATTATGCGTTGCCAGCAAGCATTGGAAAGGGAGCTGTCATGTAGCTAACAACGCAAATCAACAATGCCCCAAATAAGGTTTAGGGCCGTTCTTGGGAATTTCACATGGCAATGATATTTGCCGTGTGCCATCTAATCATGCTGGGTTGCTGTTACGCTTCTAAACTTAAGTTACTACAATTTGGATGTATACACGTATATAATGTACAACACCCCAAACCCTAAACCAAAAATTATGGTATCCAAATAGATGGCAACTTTTGCGTTTCCGAAAACTAGGAGTACCTTCTTGGGGTTCCCTTCAATAAGAACTAGAATATATTAGGGTCTATATTGGGGCTCCCTCTTTTGCGAAACTACTGCTTCACTTGAGCAGCGTTTTTTTTGGTGGTTGAAGCTAGTAAGATTCTAATCCCTACACAAATTACTATACCCCAAAAGGAGGATATAATCTTACTCTATATTGGGTACCATAGTATCCCCAAGTAAAACAACCCACCAGCTTGAGACCTGGACTTGACCGTCCAAAGCATCAGTTCTAAGTTCTAAGCCGAGTGCTGGCACCCCACGTGGCTTAGGCTTGAGGATGTAGGATTCGGCTTGAGGACTTTGGGTTTAGGATTCAAGCTTCAGGATTTAGGGTTTAGGATTTGCTTAGGATTCAGAGTTTAGGATTCAGGGTTGAGGATTAACTGGTTTGGGGGGCTGAGGTTTTGGAATATAAATACTGATACTGCAGCTCTGTAGCTCTTATGGAACCTATCAACCTACCAACCCCTAAACCCAAAATCCGAAACCCCAAAACCTGAATGAATCGGATGAAGCCCTGAGCCTCCCAGCCTCTGCACCTTGAAAGCTCTGCTCCAACGATTCAACCCCCATGCGAGCTACAGTCTAAATTCCTTGAGACGGGGTTATATACGGGATTATATGTGGGTTTACCACACAAGATTGAGGGTACCTTGTTGGGAGTCCCTATAATAGGGTTATAGTATTTTGGGGTTTATATTGGGATCTCCCTATTTAGGGAAACTACCATACGGGGTTCGCATTGTAGTAAGGGGTATACTAGAAGTTTAGACGATGGCTCATGTAGCCACCAAAGCGGCACAAGGAAGAATGACATACCTGAGCCTGACAGACAGACCAGAATCCTCATGCCATTCGTTACCTTTACTACAGTTCCTACAAGGATTACGCCGGACATCAAAAGCTACGTTAGGATTTCTGTGATCCCTTCTGGGGGCCTTGTTGTAGGCATGATATTCAATTTTGGGGTACGTACCGGATCCCACCATGATCCAAGCCCCAGATCCTAATCCCATAATCCCTACAAACTTTTATAGCCCCTGTCAAGGGACCTAAGGGCTACAACGATACCTCAAACCCGCAGCCCCCAAAACCGAGTACTGGGAGGGCTCTGAGGACCGCACGCTGTGGCCCCTGAGCCTTACAGGCAAGAAGCTGGAGAAAAGGCATCGGGATATGGTGCAGTTCGAATTGTAGAGTCCAGGGTTTACCTTTTTGGACCCTAAACCCTATATAACCCAGTATAGTAGTTGCCATTGTATTTGCCATTATCCCTATAATTGGTGTATAATCACTACATAACCCCAATATAATCCCCATGTACTATAGTAGTTTCCATTTCCTTTTCCATGTTCCAAATACAATCACTTGAGTTGTATTTTGTTGGTGGTTGAACCTAGTAAGATACCATTCCTTATATAAAAAATTATACCCCCAAAAGGAGGATATGATCTTACTCTATATTGGGTACCATAGTATCCCCAACTAAAATACTACTCACTTAGGCTTCGGTTTGCCTTCTCCACGTCCCACCTCAGGGGTTTGGCTCTGGAGCTTGAAGCTGAAGGCTTGGGTTCAGGGTTTGAGGGTTTATGGGATTAGGGTTTAGGGTGTATAGTAGGATAGTGGAAAAGAAAATGGAAACTACAGGGATTATAGGGGTTATATAGGGTATATATTGGGTCATATTAGGGCTGTCTAGGGATAATGGAAAAGACAATGCAAAGTACTATATTATAATAGGGTATATATTGGGATTAAATAAGGAGAATGGAAAAGAACATGGAAGCTACCATATTATAACAGGGCAATAGAGTTCGTTAAAGTCTTTAATGTCTGAAAACTCCACGCCATTCAACCCTAAACCCTAAACCCCAAACCGTATTCAATTCGGGCGTTATGGCATCCGGGGGCTTCCAAAATATCATGTCACTCCATCAGGATTCACTTAGGCATACTTATCCCTAAAGAGCCAAAATTAAGGGGGAACCTGGGGGGGTAGCATAGAGGTGTAGTGCGGGGACCCATGAGAGTATTCTGGGGTACATCCCTAAATCGTCAACCCTAAACTGTAGCTTCGAATTTCTTTCCCAGTATGCCTATACAACCCTATATATCCCTACATAACCCAATATTATGACCATATATCAGCCCTCAAAGGCCTAAACCCTAAACACTAAACCTTAACCCCTACAGAACCCGAATAGTATCCGTATATAACCCCATATATACCTACAGAACCCTATGTTATACCCCTGTAGAATCCTAATAGGAAGCCCTCAAAAGCCGACATGGGCTCCCTGCCACGGGAGCTGCGCTTGCCGAGGCGGTGAGCGAAACGTCAGAGCTAGGCCGCAAGGGGCCTGCGTTCGCACCTGGGCAGGGCAGGGTTTAGGGTTTACTGCTCAATATTTAGTGTTGAGGTTTTGGGGTTAGAATTTAGGATTTCAATTCAAAGCTTGGGGTCTAGGGATTAGGGTTCGGGGTTTACCTGATGTGTACCTGTAACCCACTTACCTGCAGCTTCACAGGCTATACCTAGTAATTGTTGAGGATAATTGCCACTAAAGTTCTTACTAATCTGCAACCAATTCGGTGTACAGGTAAGGTTTACGGTCAGGGCTTAGCGTTTAAGGGGTGGGCTTAGAATGTAGGATGCAGGTTTTAGGCTTCTTAGTTAGGTGGATTAAGGGTTCAAGGGGTTATGGGGATTCGCCATGTATTAGGCTTGACGGCCTATATGCCACAAGCTGTCATCTGATGGCACCTAGCCTGGAGCGTGAATGTAGGGGCAACATAAGTAGCATAGTATATGTGGATTGATGGAGGCCTAAATTGCTTGGATTCATATTATAGCATAGTTACGAAAGGGTTCAGAGGACCATTCGAGGACTTATAGGCCATGATGTTACCTGCTTTTAAGGTCCAGGTAACCCTGAATCCCAAATCAGCCCTGAACCTTGAGGAGAAATGCCAAGACGGGCAAGGCTTCAGGGACTCTCTTTTTTAGCTACGTTCCCCTTCTCCGAAAAGCCCCCGATACGAAGTTTCCCTGCCCTTCCGCTAGATAGATCCCCCTCCCTCAGCTGTGTCTACATGCGTGTGCTCGTGCGGTATGTGGGTTTCTATTACACTGGCGTAAAAGCTACAGCTGGCAGTCTTCTACATTCGTATGTAAGCCTAAACCCTAAGTCTTGAGCCGCAATGCCCAATCCTAAGTCCTGAGCCACGAAGCCCAAGCCTCTAAACTCAAGTAACAAAGGTAAGCTGCCTGAAGCAGAGCTACTTGATGAGACGGCTGGTGCCACCTGGTTTAAGGTTTAAGGTTTAGGGATTTCTGGTTTCTCAGTGTTATGTAACTAAAAGTTAGACTCTATGGTCCATACCTACTGGATTCAATACAAGCAAACCAAAAGCATGTCTAAGAAGTGACCCAGGTGTGGGGTTTAGGGCTCTGCCTTTTGAGCCTGTTGAACTACTGTGCCTTGCGAGGGCTAGGGTTAGAGCTTGGGGAGTTGGGAGAGTTAGGGCTTGAGATTCAGGTTTACCTTAGGTGGACCCCCCACCCAGTAATAGTGACTATAAGGGATAATAGGGATTATAGTAGGGTCCTCGTATATTCTTATTATTACAGGGTGGGGGGTCCTCCTAAGGTTTACCGCTCAAGGTTTAGCAGTCCGACCTTAGGGATTCGGCTTTTTCCTTCTGGGGCTTCACTTGTTGGTCCAGCCCTAAACCCTGAACAAGAAGCTCTACAAAGACTGAGGAGAAGGAAGCAACACTGAACATTCTCAACAGCCAGGCTATTGCAAACGAGCCCTGTCAGAGTTTACCATGAACAACGGTGCTTAATTGTGCTCCGCCCTCTCAGACACCAACTATGTACAGTTAGGTTAGGAATATACCTTGGGTCCTGCCCCCACCCATTAACCGTCTATAAAAGGGTCATATTATGGACTCTATATCATCATATGACAAACGTTATCCAGCTGTTGATGATAATGGTTGGGGGCAATGCTACTTGAAGAACGCTATATACACGCAACAAAACTAAAACCCGAGTGAAGTTCTCAAAGCTCTTATCCTTCAGCCCAAGGCAGCCTATAAGGCCACCAAAAGAGTAGAGCATGAACAACTTACGCAAACAAATAGATAATGTAGACCCCTAATCAATAACCCCCCTCCCCTTAATAGGGATGATAATAGGAATCCTAACATTAATGCCCTTAAAAAGGANNGGAAGGGGTTTATCAACTATGGGTCCACCTTAGGGATTTTTCTGATAACCAACCACCGCAAGCTGGGGACATCTCCCCATAAAGCCTTATGTTGGGTGCTCTCTTTGGAGTGTCGAATAGAGCCGACTTCATTCTGCACGGTCTACTCCAGGTCATGCGGTTTAGCGAAGCTGTGTTGGCAAACGGAATGCTGTAGTTGATCAACTTCCACGGGATGCCTGTGGCCTACCCTGACAGGCAACTGCCATTGCATGTAATTAGGCCCATGATAACGGTGGAGCTGGTTGCATGAAAGCCCGCATGTCACATACTCGCAGTCAGCGGCCAAAAGCATTAACCTCTCTAAGCCCTAGCCTCTCTGACCTAAGTGCACTCTGGCCGCATGCTGGACAGTCTGGTCAGAACCGGATGATGCCAGTACTTGGGTTACCCTGAGCCTCTATCCGCATAATAATTCCCTATAGCGAAATGGGATCATGCCAGGTCCCCTCAATGCGCAGACAGGGGGATCGCGAGGTTGCTGGCCTATGAAAGCCCTACAACCTGAACCCAACACCCTAAACCGCCCAAAGCCCAAAGGCCTGAACCCCAAACCCAGCCTAAAACTAACCCATAAACCCTGAAATCCCAACCTGAGGCCCTGGAAACCCAGGCCCAGCATTCTGAAACCCTTGCAGAGGTCCCAGCCGAAGCTATTGCAGCCATGCCTGGCCACAGGCTAAAAGATGTAAGGGTTTAGGGTTTAGGGTTTAGGGTTTAGGGGTTTAGGGTTTAGGGTTTAGGGGTTTAGGGGTTAGGCTTTAGGGGTTTAGGGTTTAGGCGTTTAGGGTTTAGGGGTT
>CAJNIZ010004839.1:8420-20645 GCA_905231905.1 Symbiodinium pilosum | reverse complement strand
TGGGTTTTTGGACGATCCCCACATAGATACTGAAAAAGAAAATGGAAACTACTATATATAGTATATTCGGGTATATATAGGGGATCATGGAAAAGAAAATGAAAATGACTACAGTATTGGGGTTATATATAGGTTTAGGGCTCAGGGTTTCAAGACATAGGGATGTAGAGGGATATATACGGACACGTAGGGACATATGAGCCATAGGCTAAACTCCTAGTATCCGCCTTAATAAGCCCGGTAATACTCCCCTTATATACTCCTCAATATAACCCCCCGTTAAGGAACTTAGACTATAGCTGATGTAGGGTTTATAGGTCTGGGGGTCCTCCAGACTCCAGACGGGCGGCACTATGAAACCCGAGCATGACATTGGGAGTACAAAGGGATTATGCGGGTAAGACGTGTCCTTAAAAACGGATCCATTTTTCGACCCCCAAAAAGTTCGGAACCTAAACCTTAAACCCTAAAGAATCCTGATTGCTGCGGCCCCGAAAATAGGACCCATGACTTTGGGAAACCAATGCTAATCGTCTGTCTCTGCAAAGGGCTTGCGAAAGTAAATGTTAAATATTGTCAAATATTCTACCTTCTGTCCATCGCTTGCAGCTGCCCATTCTTTGAACCTTGGGACAGAAGTCACCCCTTTCGGGTCACTTTGGAGAAATTGTTGCTTCGAACCGTGTCTAATTGCTGTAGTCCTGCCTTACGCTTCACCTAGGCCCTAGGCATTCAAAGCACTCACTGATAAGACCATATTTGGAGCGCAGCTTTGAGTATTACCTTCCAGCGCCACAATTAATCAACGGCGCGCCCCAAATAAGTTCAAGCGCGTGAGCCAGTTCCGATACATACCACCGCTGTTGCAAACAGAAGGGAACTACGCAAGCCTCGTCAATCTTCATGTGGCCCTTGGCGACCAGCAGCATGACAGTCGCATGAACTTGGCCTCTGCGTGTCAGGAATCTGGGGCCTACGATGGCGGGTCACATTCAGCGACAAGCGACATTGTACTACACGCTGCCATACGACCAGAAACATGGCATTCCTGCAAACATCACATAGAGACTCAAGTAATTTTAGCCGGCGGGGGTATTTTGAATCTTGTGCTGTTGAAGAAGGCTGTCGTTCAAAATGGTGCGCGGGCTGCGGTCGTTCCATGTTACTGGGGTAGGTTTGGGGACCCCATCTTAAACAAACATGTGTTGTTTAATGGCCGCATTGAGAGTACATAGGGAACCCCTGGACCCTTACCCCTCTCGTCACCCCGAAGCCCTAAACCCAGGGTAGTCAACCTTAAGAATATTTTCATTCTAGGTTCCCCAACAACCCCTTGATAACAAGAGTATCCTTTTTCCTTGTATTCAATTGTAATAAGGAGACCCCATAATAAAAAGGAAAACAGGGTACTACTGGAGTACCGGGCATTTTGTTGGACCTACTCCTGGTTAGCGGCTCACCAGACCGGAACCTTTCCTGGAACGCATGGCCTTCCCTGCAAATTGTCGCAAAAGAAACAGGGGTGTCAGCAGGCGATTGCAAAGATGAAGTTGAAAACCGTGCTACCCGGGACCGATTGAAGCTCCCACGCTTAACTCTGCTTTACTCCGCGAAGCTTTACTTACAATGTACTCGGGTCAAAGGCGAGCCGGATTGTTGAGGACTGCCCCAAGCCCACACGAGCTGAGGGCGACACGCTCCCAATAAGCATGGAGTCTGTCACCCTTCTCCGGCAGAGACATTGATGAGCTGATGACGGGCAGAGTGCCCATATCATGCGGCCCGATTGCTTCGGCCATTGCTGCAGTGATGGGTTAAGAGTTTGGCAACACAGGACCAAGTGGCAGTTACAGCTTCGGAAAGAACACCTGCTTGGTTTGCAGGCAGCTATGAGGTACCGTACCCTTGTAGCTAGGTTCATCCTACAAAAAGGTTCTTTGCATTGCACACACGTGTCACTTCACTTAACCACGTTACGAGGTCAGTAGGCAGTGCAGGACTTGAAGTTTAGCGGGTTTCAAGGTTATTTGTTTAGGGTTTAGAGGGGTTTCAAGGTTTAGGGCGTTTTCGTTGAGATAGCCTGCTTTCAAGTGCACTACTCATCACTGGTGGCAGCTTAAGCCATATGGCGGCATGGATGGCATGACAGTGGGGCACAATCTGTAGACTCAGCAAGTCGTGCCCCACGCCCCGTTCCCATAGGACAGAGGAACAAGACTGATGAGGGGTCCTGTTGTGGAGTCGCACAAGAATGTCTCACACCATCTCTGCTCCCCTTAAACGATCCGATCTCTCTGGCATCCGCAGAACAAGCGGTTTGATTCACAATTGCAGTTTTGAGAAGTTATGAGCCGATCTTGGCGTCCTGGATGAAACGCTTTCGGCTTTTGCTCTTGCGCGACATGGGCGAGAAACCTGGCGCAATGTGCTCAGCTCGAGAGATGTCACATTACACACGCTGCAGCCTTGACTGTAAGCATCTATGGAAAAAGGAACATATGAACATGTGTGGGAGTCTCCATGCACACTTAAGAAAACACACCTGACCCCCAAAATGAAGGTATCTATCCCTTTTCAGACCTGTTGAATCAAGGCATTCTACCGCACTGCTGCTGCTACTCCTCCTCGTAGTTTCCATTTTCTTTTCCATTATCCCTATATAACCCCACTGACCTGCTCCGACTTTTAATCTTGATAGACTAGGGTTCCCTTGTTCGAGTAAAACAGAACCGGCACGCCTAGGCCACTACCTCAGCCAAGAGAGAAACTTGACTTACCTCATAACCCCCAAATTATCCCAAATTCATGGTATGGTCTGCAAGTCGTGGGGTTGCCTGCAGACCGACCGTTACCGCCGAAACCTAAGCTTCTGGCAGCTTCGTTTGGAAGCTAGATACTACACTCCTAAACAAAGCCAAGTTAGACCTGCTTGGGGATCCAGGCTGGAGGGACAGGGAGTAAGGGGGAGTCTGGTATGGACTTAGGCGGGCTTGTTGTGGGACTGCTAGGGTGGTTCAAGGCTTGCAGGGTTGACGCCAGGTAGTATCTTGGAGCTATCATAATCTAAACTCCTAGTATCCCCTTGTATAATCCTTATAGTAGTCCCCTATACAATCCCTGATCTAACCCCCTTTTAAAATAGATTGATTATAGCTCATACAGAAGTTCAGGCTTTCGCCACTGCGATTTGACGGCGTGCCAACAGTATCCTAAAAATTTCAGGTACCTCAGCAGTGTGCATATATATATATATACAGTTGGAGCCCAAAGCGATTCCTAGAGTCCTAAAGAGGTACTTGGAGGACTATATGCGTATCTGAACACTTTGGTATCCGGTTAAATCTGGCACCTATCGAGTGAGCGCATGGGAAACATTGCCTGGTATATGTGCTGGGGGGGCTCACGGCTGCGTGCGGGACTGCTCATGCTAGACAATGTGCATAGCCCTGAGAACCCGTGATCTTAGATGCACCATGCTGAAGTCACAAGGTTGTATTAGTTAAGATCGCGCTTTCTCCCTTATCATTCCAAAAACCGGGAGAACATCACTGAACATAACAACCATGTATGGTTGCCTACTCTTGGACTGAAAAGTCTGAAAGTGGTGGGCCATTTGCGTGATTTAGGTAGGAGCCTGAAGAATTAAAATGGGGTTATGGGGCATATTGAACTACATTTGTGTATAATATATATGAAGACACATGTGCCGCATTACTCAGGCTTCTACCGTAAGCCGTAAGCCCCTTCAGCTTGCATAAGGATTCCTGCCAGTCCTACCTGGTGTCCACTGGGCCAGGGGGGGGCTCAGATTCTGTTGCTTTTGCTTAGGGGTGTAACATTCAGGGTCTATCCAAGGTTAACGGTTTTGTTATGTTGGGCATCGAATATGCCCCAGAGGGTCAAAAGTTATCTGCCGTACAGCTAACTTTGGGATGTTGCCCACAAGCAGCGCAGGAAGGTGCAAGCCCCTATGGTTCTACAGGGTGTTTTTGACAGAGCCACATTTCTGGATGTCTACACCTATGCCAGCTTCTTTCATGAGAAACCATCGTGCAAATCCTCCAATGGCAAATCCTCAACCCTGAACCTTTGACTCTCAGCTTCCCTACCTAGAGCCCCCGATGTCGTGCCTTGGGAGGGATGTAAATTTTTCTGCTAAGGCTTATGACAGACAAAGGTACGGAAAGTTGATGGAGGCGCGCATCCCTTTTGGCAGTTGCCAAGTCATGTATACTACTGTGGCCAAGTTGGGGGTTTCGTCCAAGTGGTTGGCTCCCAGCGTGTTTGTTCATAAGAAAACCTGCGGAACCGGCAAAGTTGCAGAGAACCCTAAACCCGAAACCCTAAGCATCAAGGCATACTCCTGCAAACGATCATCATGTATGTCGCTCATATGAGCCATAGCCTAAACTCCTTAAAGGAAGTTATATAGGGGATTTTATAGGGGAGTTAGGCTCATTAATAGGATACTAGGAGTTTAGACTATGGCTCATATGACATCTGGGCTTATTCTTCTTTGATCTCTCACACACACATGCACGCAGGCACACCTTGGTCGGCCCCTCAAACCAGGACTTGGGGGGCGTTGCTGTATGTCCTAGTTCCGCAGTGGAAGCTTCTCAGAATTCAGGGTGGGCCGTATAGTGTCTCTCGAATATAGGAAGCTTGAAGTTCCGCGAATACTGGCTAAACCCGTGACCTTGAAACACTTTAGATACTTTACGAGACCCTAGACCGTGACACCCTAAATACCTCACTCAACCCTAGACCTCAGACCGAGAAGCCCGATTATGGCAACCAAGCGCAAGCGCACAGCATTGTCAGGTGGTTCAGTTTTGGCAGGACGCCACGCTGCAAACAGCATGCTAGAAGAAGCAGCTGGTTATAACTGGAGTCAGACTCCGAAAATCGAAGCAGCAGAGCCCAGACCTCCAAGTGGAGCATTCCCAAAGGGTCCTAAGTACCCATATGGGGTATATTTACCCAAACCATAAGGGAAATTACTACTACAGAAACCATACTTTATACCATATAGGTACTTTGGACCCTTTGGGATTGTGCGGGGGCCACAACGTCTGGAACATCTGACAGAACAAAGGAACACGCTCCAAAGGCAAGTACAGCAAAGCAGCGCTATTGTGGTTCCTACGCCAGGCAACGGCTCTTGCTTTAACATCGTTAGGATTCCGTTACCAGAAAGGATGACTGGCATGCTCCTACTTCATCCGCCACTTAGTTGAATCATATGTGTCCCTTAAGGGTTCTGCAATCCGTATACATATATATATATACACATACAACAAGCGTGACGATCAACACATTGTACCCATCCTAAACGAAAAACAGAGGTCCAGGCAGTCTCTGCGCTCAAAAGGGAGAGATTACACGACTAAGCCCCCGACACTCCGTGTTGCAGTAAGGCGTTGATAGGGGATTCCAGGCCTATCCATTGAGGGACGCTTGTGCGGAAGGGGTTTGTCCTGTAATCACTGAAAACGCCTGAAAAGCATCTACAAGAGTCGGCTTCATGCAAGTGAGACTTCGTGGATTCTGACGGATTTCCTGCATTCATATAGTACAGAACTGAAAGATAGGTGTCATGGGCATTTCAGAAAGAGGAGATACCCCAAAACTGCTTCGTATTTTCAATACTCAAGACTTTTGAAGGGGAAATTTGGGTGTTTTTGTGGGCGTTGGGCTGTGAAACTTGAGAAGAAAGCCTTGAAAGGCTCAAACAGCATGCTGCCGGCTCTTGGCTTCATTAGGGTTGCTGTTAAGGAACTTAAATTAAGGTTACCATAATGGGTATAGGGTTTAGGGTTTAGGGTTTAGGGTATAAGGTATAGGGTTTAGTGTTTAGGGTTTAGGGTTTAGGGTTACCATAATGGGTATATGTAGTAAATAATAGGCTTTCTCCAATATAGTAACTTATTTTAAGCTCCTTAACAGCAACCCAGTTATTAGGGGTTCAAATTTGGGCCCTACACCCTAAACCCTTGAGATCTCACTCTGGAAGCTCCTCTTGGCCAAAACTCATGCTTCAGGTCTTGGGCGGCCCCATACCTGACAGAAAATTGGGGTAAAACAGGAAAATCAAAGGCAAACTGCTATTTAAGGTTTAGGGTCTAGGGTTTTCTTAAATGCCGTGAAGGATCAGCAACTCAGTATGGAGAGTCTTGACAAAAATGTAAGTACCAGAAAGCAATCAAGTTCTGTCACTGGCAGCACAAGGTTCGCAATTTAAGTCAGGTTCCCACATCTACGATGGATTGGAGCATTAGGACATTTGTCCCTCATCGGTCCCCCAACATAGGCACCAAAATGCCAAAATTACTTTTCTACTGGACCCCAAAACCCCCATATTCCCCTAAACCCTAAACACTATTGCCCTAGGTATGAAGGCTTGATGGGCTTTGACAGCATACGCAGAGCATACGTAAAAGTAGGTAAGGTGTAGCGTTTAGGGTTGGACTTGGGAAGGATACATATAACCCCTTAGAAGCCACATAAAAACCCAGATATCCTCATCATGCACCCACTTACTACGTCCCCCTGACCCTACACCCTAAAAACCCCTATAATACTCCCCTAGGTCATGCCATAAATCCCCTTTAAGGAGCTTAGACTATCGCTCACATAATCTAGTCTACAAGGAAAAGCGAGTATGCGCCTTGCTCATGCCGCATGGAGCTCCTCCAGGCGTCTCATGGATGCGCTGTCCTTGCGAAAAGGCACCGGAAGCCACGCGGTTTAAGGGTTTAGCGTTTAGGGTTTAGGGCGCACGGTTGATATTAGGGTTTCGCTTTGAAGGTGTGGGATTTAGGGTTTAGGGAGTTGGAAATGCCTAGAGCTTTGGGTTTAGGCTGGTCGTGCTGACCCGGTGTCCAAAATTGCATCAAGATACCCTGGCCTAGCATTGACGACTCTCTTTCATCGACCCACGGGATGGGGCTGTTTACCCCAGATTTCTTAACCCTAAACACCCCTAAAATTCCCTAGTCTGAGAACGTCTCCCACAGGATTTTGAGGATGTATCCCCCTTTGCGCTGCCAGTTTCCATCTCTTCCCTTTGAATCTTCATGATGGGGGTGCTATCCCTTTTTTGCAACTGATAGTGCCGCTAAATGCTTAACTAAAACCCTGAACCCCAAAGCCTGGTTGAGCATATGAGGCCGGTCCAGAATACTGGAGAAGATTGGGCCTGTGCTCCTAGACCCTCGAGCACGAATACCCCAATAGGGCACCCAGTTTGGGGATTAGGGTTTAGTTTAAGACTATTTCCCCAAGAGCGGAGAATCGAGTGGAAAAAAGGATGAAACATGAACTGAGATATAGGGTGTAGGCAAAGCTTATGCGCATAACCCGCTGAGTGCTCCAGATATGCAATGTGCCTGCTTCTTCATGGGTTGGCTACCCCCCTACGCTACCCCTCAATCAGGGTTAGTCAGACCCACTCATCCTGAAATGCTCTTAATGAAGGGAAAACCCTAAACCCTCAAGCGGGAAGTAGGGGAGCCCATGATATGTGGCTACTGCACGATGTGCTGCATCAAATGAGGTGCTGCTCTCTCAAGAACGCCAGGGAATTCAGGCCTGAACCGCCCAAGGTCCACCCAAACCCAAAACTCTGCACCCTGAACCCAAAAAGCTTAAACCCTAAAACCCTGAACTCTAAAGCCTGAATCCTATAGACTCTAAACCCTAAGCCTTAAACTCTAAACCCCAAAGTCTACAGCCTCAATCCTAGACTCTAAGCCCTAGACCCTAATCTCTGAACCGTGGATCCTAGAGTGTAAACCCTAAACCCTAAACTGTAAAACCTGAATCCTAGACACCAAACCCTAAACCCAAAACTTTAAACCCTGAATATTAGACTCTAAACCCTGAACCCCAAATCCTAAACCCAAGGACTCGTCTCACCCTGGACCGGCCCTAACTTGCATAAAAGGAAAACATCTCTGGCTTGGCCATGCTAATCTGCATCTAGCCGTACATAAGTAGCAATGTTAACTGACATGTACTTGTACTATAGTCTAAACTCCTTAAAGGGGCGTATATAGGATTTAGGTTTTTTGCCCTGGACTCCTTAAAGGGGGTTTTTATTGGGGATTATATAGGGGAGTATCAAAGGGGTTATTAAGGAGGACACTAGGAGTTTAGGCTATAGCTCACATGAGTATGAGTATCTGTTAATAAGACTAATCTTGATTTATACTAGGACTAGTTGGTAATAATGGGTTGTTTCCAAATCTTAGGCGTGTTTTTAAGGGGCGTATAAGGGCCTACAGGGGTATGTCGAGATATATAGGCTTTGGGTCTTCCCAATCGTTAGGGCCCTGCCTATGATAAGGATAGAAAATTTTGGGGGATATCACTAAGCCCTAAACCCTAGACTCTAAACCCTAAACCCGATAGAGCCGAAATGAACCTAATTGCTTTAAACCCTAGATGCTACACCCTGAAGCCTAAGCCCTAAACCCTAAAGCATAAACCCTTCAACACTGTGACAAGCTGTAAAAAGCGGAGGCCGGGGCTTGACGCCAGCATGCGCTGCATACATGTAAAGCGCACACCTAGAGATCCCAAAATACCCATAGAAAGGGTTAAGGTTTAGGGTTTAAGGCTTAAGGTTTAGGGTTTAGGGACTGCAGTTTAGGGTTTCTATATGCCTATTACTTTGCGGTTGAAGGCTATTGTTATGGGTAATTGGGAGGTTTAGGTGCGCATCTGCTCAAAGATTGAATGGCAGCCCCACGAACAAAATCCTCTGCAAAGTGTGCGAAATGTTGCCAAATACCGGTTCTCAAATGTATTGGCAGATGGCAAATCCAATCGTATCATCTTAAAACCTAGACTCAAGCTTCCAGACTACCTATCCAAAGTACCCGCGCATGTGAGCAGATGCTTGATTTTTCGCGAGCTCTGCTGGCAAACTGCAGCAGTCTTTGCTGCTGGTTATGTGTAGCCGCAGAAGTCAACTCCCTACTTTACGGACTGGGCAGCTGTTCCGCTCCTGAAAGATTCTTGCAGCCCTTCTGCAGACGCGTGAGGTGGGAAAACCGAAGCCTAAACCATCAACCCGAAGCCAAGGGGGCCTGAGGTGCAGACTTTAATTCCTTCCTGCGTGACTCAAAAGACGCAAAAGTATGGGAATTATATTGACGCAGTACCCTTGGGTCGGGCAGGGTTTCTACAGTCAACAGTATGGACCACCCAAAATTGACACGTATTTCAGAGCAGTACCCGACTATCTAATCTTACCATGGCTAGACGGAGACCAGGGCGCTTGCATAGTGACAGTCTGCTACGAATTGTTCCGGAAGAGGATCTGCTAACTCCTCCACCAGCCAGTGAGGCTCACGATCCAGGTACCTTGGCGTGAACAATCTGATCCAATTGAATCAAGTCGAAACTTGATTCCCAAAACCTAATCCCTATACCTTCTTCCCAAATGCGATGCGAAGCCTTGAGCCATGAGCCTGAAACTCCAAACCCTAACATTAGGACAACGAACATGAAAATGGAAACTACTATAATGGGTTATGTATATAGTATAAAGGGCTTAGGGCTTCGGTATCCGGGATATATGTATTGGGATAATGGAAAAGAAAATGGAAACTACTGTAATGGGCTATACGGTTTTAGAAGGCCTATAAACCCTAAACCTTAAAGGACAATCCGGGCTGCTCATAGCTGCCGGCTTCCGGCCAAATTCGCTTCTCCACGAAAGCCTTGACCCGACGCTCCAGAAACTTCCAAGGCAAGTCCAGCGCGAAATTCACAAATCCGAGAATCAAAGGATGGTGTCCCACAACCACGATGGATGCAGGCCTGAAATCATTTGGGTTGTTCTCAAGATTATGGGCCCCTTTGGGTTATAGGTTATATATTACGGCACCTTATACTTAGGATACCAAAATGGGACCCTAATTTGGGGAACTACACATTTAGCAGCGGAGGAGGTCTTCCTATGGATTTAGGGTGGTTTAGGGAGATGCTGGTTCGGATCTGGAAGAAGCCAGGCCACTCTGATGTACTCACAACAAAGCGCCGCATCTGATGCCAGAAACCATGAACTCACAAAACCACCTATAGTCCCCCTCAATCCTAAACCCTAAAACCCAAATAATAGTTTCCACTTGATTTTCCACTATCTTATTATAACCCCAATATAACCCTAACATTACTTGTATTATTCTATCTACTTAAGGGGGACTATAGCAGACTAAGCAGCTGTTAATGTTGCAATGACTGACTTACGGTAGCTAGATCCCCCAAAGGGTCCATGAAATATAGTGTTTAGGGTTTAGGATGCTAAACAATAAAAAGCTTGCGCGCTAAAATATTTACTTGAGAACCTGTTGGGCCTTATGTATACTCGTACGATATACCCACCCTAATTCCCAAACCTATAGTCCCCCTTAGGTAGATAGAATATGGCTTTGGGTATACTATAATAAGATCCCCGTCTACCCCATATTCTATCTACTTAAGGGGGACAATGCATGGATCGTTTGGAATCCAGGGTGCAGGGGCTGAAGGAGCTGTGGCTATCTGCGTCGGGTAGGCTTCATCATTATGACACACATCCGGCTCTGCCATCATGTAGATTTAGGGTATAAGGGTGCGGGTATTGGGTGTAGGGCTTCAGCAAAGATCTCAAGAGGCTCTGAACCAGAAAAAACCCTCCAGTAAAAGCAGTGTCCTTTCAAAGGGAGGAAATTCACAATGCACTTCCCATCTAGGGGCTTCCGAAAAGTAAATCACATTTTACGCGGATTCTAGCATAGTGGGGTCTACATGAGGTGTACAACGTACAGAAGCCCCATGTATGATCTGGGTGCGTGAAGCTTTGCTGCCGGAGTGCCGGTAGGCGGCATCCACTGCCATGTACATAGAACTGCAGCCCACCAAGCAGGCTGCGACTATGAAGACGCCACCCTTCATGGTGCGGTTACATTTGCAGGGCCAGCAAGACAAAGTGAGCAAAAACTTCAGAAACTGCATGGGCCAGTCCCATGACCTTGGCTGCTGAAACGGGAACTCCTTTTGGAAGAAGCTTGCCTTAAGCCCCTCTACTTCCTTGCTCTGCAGCAGGATTGGAAGGAAACTCCCAAAAAGAGAACCTGCTGCACCTCACGCCGTCTGGATTCCTAGGAGGGACAGGCTTACACGCTGCAATATCTGGTAGTTTCCGCAAATAGGGGAACTCCAATGTAGACCCCAAAATGATATAATCCTTATGATACGGACCCCCCCAAAAGGGGTCCTTAATTCCAGGAAACCCCATTTCCGCCGTGAATGGATATTTGGCAGAAAAGCGCACCTGAACGGACGTCTCTCCAAAAGACTTAGGGTTTGGGCTTCTGGGGTTTAGGATTTAGGGTCCTCAAAGGAAGTCTTCTTGCCTATGCAAATCTTACACGGGCTGCCTCTTGAAGGCCACTTCCGTTTTGAGAGCTCAAACCCTAAACTCCCCAACCCTAATCCCCAAATCCGATATGTGACTATATACCGGATTAGAAATCGCGATGTGCCCCTGTACATAACCCAGAAAGCTCCTCCAAAGCCTCTGGGCTAGGCAGCAACGATACAAAACACATTACTGTTGTCCATAACAGCAGCTACAAGACGCCATGTCCAATTTGTCCGTCTGATTCTGCAAAAACCTAGCCCCACACCCTCATCCAAACACAATCCTGTACATCCCCCTACACTATATATATATATTTATTTATTTATAGAAACAGGTGTCAACTTATGCGTGTACACATACGTATGCATGCATGCATGCATGCATGCATGCATGCATGCATGTATGTATGTATGTATGTATGTACGTATGCATGTATGTATGTACGTATGCATGTATGCATGTATGCATGTATTCATATGCATGTATGCATGCATGCATGCATGCATGCATGTATGTATGTATGTATGTACGTATGTATGTGCGTATGTGTGTATGCATGGATATGTGTGTGCCTATGTGTGGATGTATGTACGTATGTATGTATGTATGTATGTATGTATGCATGCATGTACGTATGCATATGTGTGTGTATGTATGTGTGTATGTATGTATGTATGTATGTATGTATGTATGTGTGTGTGCGTATGTGTGGATGTACGTGTCTGTCTATGTGTATATGTACGTATGCGTTTGTGCATGTATGCATGTATGCACGTATGTAAGTATGGCTGTATGTATGTATGTATGTA
>CAJNIZ010004838.1:0-20647 GCA_905231905.1 Symbiodinium pilosum | reverse complement strand
TGAAACCCCCTGAACCCCCTAAACCTTAAACCCTAAGCCCTAAACCCTAAACCCTGTAAACCCTGAAACCCCCTGAACCCCCTAAACCCTCAAAACCCTCTAAACCCTCTAAACCCTGAAACCCCCTGAACCCCAACCCTCTAAACCCTCTAAACCCTGAAGCCCCCTGAACCCCCTAAACCTTAAACCCCATAAACCCGAGATCGCTTTGGAACTCTAAACCCAGACTCTCCTACGTGGTTCCTTTCTGGGTGCCACATGATTTTCCCTTACCCTTCCCCAAAATTAAAACACACCCGAAATGGAGCTGCGTAGGAGCCCTTGGGCCCTAAACCCAAAGCCCTTCAACCCTTAAACCCTTATACCCTAAACCCTGAAACCCTAAGCCCCTAAACCCTGAACCCTTCAACCCTAAAACCCCTAACCCCTACCTAAACCCTAAAAAACTTTGCCCCCTAAACCCCAAAACCCTTGAAATGTTCAAGGGCAGACCAGGCACGTGATTCACGAGGAATTTGGTAGAACGCAGAAAGGAGCAAGGCCTGGGAGCCATCAGGAGGGTGTTTGGGGGGTTTAAGGGGTTAGGGTTAGGGGTTTAAGGGTTTAGGGTTTTGGGATTTAGGGGTTTAGGGTTTGGGGGTTTGGGGGCTTAGGGGGTTAAGGGTTTAGGGCTTCGGGATTTAGAGTTCGGGGGTTTGGGGGTTCAGGGTTTGGGGGTTGAGGGGTTTAAGGGTTTAAGGGTTTAGGGTTGAGGGGCCTAAGGGTTTAGGGTTTAGGGGTTTAGGGTTTGGGGGTTCAGGGGTTGAGGGGTCAAGGGGTTTAGGGGTTTAGGGGTTTAGGGGTTTTGGGGTTTTGGGGTTTTGGGTATAGGGTTTAGAGAATTGGGCTTCTAAGCTGTATGCCAATATACCCACAGGGTTTGGCGTTAACGGCTGCTACCTCCAAACCCTAAGCTAAACCCTGACTGATCTAGAGGCCAGACTACTTCTACGCCGTTACTTCTGCGGCGAACAATCTGGGAGTTCCCTTCATGCCCTGGGAATACGTGATTCCAGGCAACCAGGACAACACAGAATACGAGCTTTGGCAGATGTTTAGGGTTTAGGGGTTTAGGCTTTAAGGTTAGGCTGTAGTGTTGATGGGTTTAAGCTGGGTTGGCCTTTGGCATACTAACATGTTTTCCCTGATTGGCTTCATAGGGACCCTATCTACTCATATTTTCAAGGGCCCCGAGAGCCAAACAAGTAAGGTTTAGGCTTCAACGTTTAGGGTGTAGCGTGGGTTGATGTTGACTGCGCAGGTTGTTCTAAAGGTCCGTGTGAGCGATGTACCATTTCGAATACACTTTCTTAAAGGGTACCTACCTTACGGCCGTTTCCGGGGCCGGCGCTTGGAACCCCAAACCTTGAACCCTTAAACAGCTATGTGAGTATTGGTCTAAATTGCCTATAATACGGGGCCCTATATTTGGGTTCCCATTATAATACGGGGCTCTATATAAATTTCCCCCAATTTGGGAACAGTAATTTAGGGAAACTACCATGTAGGTGTTTTGGTTGAGGGTTACGGGTTTAGGAAGATTTGCCTCTCCTCTCTTCTTTGGGGGGAAGCTAAGACTTCATCATGGGAAGGTTGCTCAGTAGTTTTTCCTAGACAGCCCCTACTTCCCGATGGGGTTTAGGGGTTAGGGTTTAGGGAATCATCCTAGCAGTTATCATCATGAGAATTGTATTGTCATCTTGGCCAGTTTGGCCATAGCGTTAATGATTTCGGTTGCCACCGTTCTGCTCTGATTGCCACTTCATGAGGTTTTTTGGTATTGCAATCTCATTCACTTGTTGGAAGTGATTTTGAGGGGGTGGAGGGGGTCCGTGCACAAAAACATGTCTCAGGAATAGCTTGAGTATTATCGACATGGGGGAAGGCTCTAGTTGGTGGACGAAATCTTCCACCACCTTATAGACCAAATATCGTGAAACCTACAGAATACTTCAGGATCTAGAGTGATGCAAGTTTTCATGTCGGAGGGATCTTTCCACGCTGAACCCGAAGTCCCAGTCTCCAAACCTTCTAGCACTAAACCCTTGGCACCTCGAGCCCTACGCCCTCCTAAGCCCTGACCTGCAACTTTTCAAGAGCAGTCTGGGGTTTAGGCTTTGGGTTCAGCATCGCTTAAATCTAAAAACCCGAAGCCCGAATCCACAAATTCAGACCCCTGCCATTTCAGGAGTGGGCCGACAACCCCCCCTACACCACAAACAGTCTAGAGGTTCAGGTTCTCTTCCACAAAACCCTAACTTCTGAATTCTAGACCCATGCCATTTGGTAGTTTCCCTAAATAGGGGGACCCTATTAGTATAGACCCCCAAATACTATAGTCCTTATGGTAGGTTCGCATGCCCGCCTCGGCTGGCGGGCGCGGAGCACACGAATAGGTCATGGTATGTAGTTCACACGTGGGTTTAGGGTCGGGGGTGTGGCGGAGGCAAGCCTCGCTTCAGACGTGTTTCTTGCATGCCTGTTCCAACATTCAGGCAGGGGGTTGGCTGGGCTTGGTCCATCAGCCTCTAGTGAGGGAGTTCGCAAGCTTCGAGATTCGAGAGCCGCAACCGTAGAAGCGGCCTCAAGGAGCAGGGCTGCGTTTCAGGGTCGGAAACCGTATGTCCCCAAGTGCAATTCGCCGCTACTCCCCGCATCCTGGATTTTTCCTGACCGTAGAAGAAGGCGGTCGATATACACAGGGCTAGAAGGCAGACCCGCCACGTGGCAGAATCCTTAATATACAGCATCTCGTGTCTCCTTCACATCATCCACATAGCGGGTGAGAAGAGCGATTTGTTTGGGAGCTGGGAGCTGAGAGGTGTATTCTTCGCTTGAACTCCTATCCCAGACCCCTGGGCAGATCTAGAAAGTAGATCCCCCTTAAGGGTTCCTAAAAATTACCCAATAGTAGTATAGGGTACCCTAATGGGGGTTCTACTTTCTAGATCCTCCGAGGGGTCTGGGATGGGGCTGGGGAAGGAGCAAAAATGGGCAAAAGGGAGACAAAAAATGCTCGCTGCCGCGTACTGCCAAGGAATTGGGGGGCGGGGTCGCCAGGGGGTGTGTGCAAAGGAGTAGAGGGGGTTGTTAAGGGTTCCAAACGCCTTGAGAGCCCCGGCAAATTTTGGGAAACCTCCATGTCAGGAAATCCTAACCCTAAGCCCTAAACCCTTCAACCTTAAACCCTAAACCCTGAAACCCTACACCCCAAACCCTGAAACCCTACACCCCAAACCCTAACCCCCTAAACCCCTAAACCCTGAACACCCCCCACTTCAGGAGTGGGATGACAAACAGGCATCCTGGCCCGTCATTGTCTTCGAGGTAATGACCGGGAACCAGAGCAAGGGCTCTTTCACGTGGAAGCTTGGCTTAGGGTTTGGGGTTTAGGGTTACCTGAACTCCAAAAGCATGTAGAATAATGATGGCCTTTTCACCCATCTCTAGATGTTTTGGGCTATTATTTTACCTACCTTTGGGGTCCAGGTAGGGTTCAGGGTTCAGTGTGGAAGCTTGGTTTCTGGTTTGGGGTGTAAGATGGCTGGAGGAAATCTTCCACACCACTTACGACCCCAATGCACTGTAACCTTAAACCCTGAACCCATTAGATATTTAGCGTGGTTCACAGGGACATCTATCTGTAGAGAAAAACGAAGAGCCAAGGACTGAAATTTGATGCGCATTTGGTAAAGGTTCCATATAAGACACATGACTAGTATTGAAAAATGAAGGAAACACGTGGGGCAGGCATTGCCGTATTGTTGCGTGCGCCCGTAGACTTCTATATGAGCTATAGTCTAAACTCCTTAAAGGGGGTTATATAGCGGATTACTATAGGGGTTATTAAGGGGGATACTAGGAGTTTAGACTATAGCTCATATGGTGTATGTAGGTGTATATATATATATCCTGTATAGTTATATATTGAGATATTGAAGCATTGAGCTTCAATATAAGAGTCCAAGATTCTAAGAAAGAGTCCCTTAGAATCTTGGGTTCTTGAATTTCCACATTGACACATTGAACTTCAAGATCACATATGGGAATCCAAGATTCCAAGAAAGATTCCCCCCAA
Organism: Symbiodinium pilosum; assembly: GCA_905231905.1. Lineage (NCBI taxonomy): Eukaryota > Dinophyceae > Suessiales > Symbiodiniaceae > Symbiodinium > Symbiodinium pilosum. Next base: position 16,530 of record CAJNIZ010004838.1, on the reverse strand, counting down.
TGGATTCCAATGTTGAAATGTTGAACTTCCATGTTTCAATATAGGAATCCAAGAGGGTTTCCAAACAAATTCTGGACGACTTGCGGAGGCGCCAATGATAAGGATTACCATGATTGTCGAGTCAATATTGGGGCCCCCCACTTATCAACACTACCATATGTCCAGAATACATTATAGGGTTTCTGCTCGTAAATTTGTACAGGTGTTATGTTATGACATGTCGTGCTTTGCAGGGCATGGGGGATGGGAATTCACTCTGATTCTAAACCCTAAACTCTAAATCCTCTCCTTGTTATGGGATCCACATCCCCTACGGTTTTTTTTTTTGTGTGAGCACATGGCAGACAAGGTGAGGGGGAGCACAAGCCTGAACAACTACCAATATTATTGTCTCACTTACCCTAAACCCTTAGGTGGACCCCCCACCCAGTAATAGTGACTAGAATGGATAATAGGGATTATATTAGGGTCCCCTTATATTCTTATTATACCACTATGACAGGGTGGGGGGTCCACCTAACCTAAACCCTAACGGCATTACCGGGCCGCCCCCGTCAGAAACCTACCTTGCACCTGGCAAAGAAGGAACACCCTGGATCTCTGCACGGTGTGAGCTCAAAGCTAGCTAGCCTCCCAAACTCTGAGGTCCTCAACACATGTAGTGACATGAAAAAGCCTGGACTTTCCAGAGCCCCCAAACCCAAAGGGTCCATGTAGCTGTATGGTATATACTTGGGCCTTAAAGTAGGTATATGGGAACCCCTTTGGGCCCTAAGTATATACCATATAGCTACATGGACCCTTTGGGAAACCTCTGACCCTAAACCCTAAACCCTAAACCTCTGATCTTTTGTAGAACTCCGAGATCATGGGGCCCCTGCGGTAGTGCGAGGGTGCCCCTTTGCGGAGACAGGTCCAGCTTTTGAGATATTCATAGTATACTTTTGAGATATTCATAGTATATTGGGGCTATATTGGGATAATGGAAAATAAAATGGAAACTACTATAGTATATTGGGGAATAATGGAAAAGAAAATGGAAGCTACTATAATTTTGGGAAGCTCCTGGGCATCTATAGTCCACTTTGCTGGTGCCAAATGGTTTTCCTAATCCTGCTATCGCTCATGAGTTGATGCCGTTTTGGAACTTGTTCTCGATGCTGCGCATACTATGCGCATACCACACTCAGCAAAATTAACTTAATGCTAGGCTGAAGCAACAGCCACGATGCATCCTCTGCCCACAGAGTGCCAGAGGCTTGGCGCAAGCAAAAAATCCGACGCTGCTCTTAAACCCTAAACGAGTCTACGGCGCAATCGTCGTGACTGCAGAAAGGCTCAGTTACTTACCCAAAGGGTCGATGTAGCTATATGGTATATACTTAGGGCCCAAAGGGGTTCCCATATACCTACTTTAAGGCCCAAGTATATACCATACAGCTACATGGACCCTTTGGGAGTTACTTTTGTGGTGTATAGAGGAGCCTTGTCTTTCCAAAGGTCTGGATTTCCCATAGAGCGCCATCTACCCCTTAATGAAACGACATGTCACAGTATGCCATGGGAGTCTTCAAAGGATTTGTAGATTCAGGCTTTGGGGGATTTGGGATGTTTCCCTATTTCCTACCCTAAACCCTACACCCTAAACCCCAAACCAGATTGTCTGAGCTTCTCAAAAGAGGTCCTTGGACCCTTTCACTGTCGCTCGGGCACGATTCGGATCATATCCCTATGCTGTTGTCGTGTTCTGCTGGGCTTCTCAGAGCCAGACAATTAATCCCCTCCTCCAAATATTAAACCCCACCAGCCCCCCTTGATATTAGATATTCAACATTGTGTATATTATGGTAGATTGGGAGTATTTGATATTAGGGAGGGCGGGGGTGGTTGATGTTATAAGGGGAGAGGATTACTCTACTGGTACGGTTTACAAAGTAGGGTCTCCAAGTAGCTGCATTTCAGACACTTTCGGCCCGAACTATCTACTGCTCAGGTGCTTGCACGCTATGTCATGAAGCTGCTGATGTTGAATATGGACGCCTGTGTCCCAATCCAACCCAAGCTTAAACCACTGACTTCCTGTTGCTTCAGAGGGAGTGGGGTAGGGAGGAAAGTAAGTGAGTCCCCCTTAAGCTTACGAAGCCCCAGTAAGAAGAAGGACGATCTCAAGTCTCAGTCAGGTTCCGTATCAGGCCAGTTGTTCAGGGCGTAGAGTTTGCGGTGCTTAGTTGGCTAACTACCGTAAACTCCAAACCCTGAGCCGTCATAAAGCCGAAAACCTTGCTGTACTACAAATTCCTAATCCCTAAACCTCATCCTTAAATCCTAACCCCGAAACTGATCTTAATAATTATATTACCTAAACCTAAACCTTCATACTTAATCTCAGACTCTGAACCTTGGCACTTAAAACCTAAACCAAAACCTCATCCTTCAACTCTAAACCTTAAGCCCTAAATCCTAATCCCAAAACCTAATTCCTCAACCCTATTCCCTGAACCCTAAACCCAACCTGCAGTTCTAAGGCCCTCTTTGTCAGCGCTTCCCTGCTCGCGGCGATGAATGCCCGCTGGGAAAGTCAGCTTCGAGCGCAGTTTGAGGACCTTTTTTTTTCCGTGAATTACCTGAACCCACAAAAAGTATGCAAAATAATAGCCCTAAACCCAAACTAACAGCCAGAAAGGCCATTATTTTACATACTTTTGGGGTCCAGGTAGTCAGGGTTTAGGGTTTCGGGTTTTAGGGATTTGGGATTAGGGTTTAAAGGTTAGGGTTTCTTTCCTGGAGTTAATCGGGGTTTAATTACGTAGACCCCTACATTATATTCTACCCATTGTTTAGGCAACCTAGTTTATGTCTAGTAGTTGTATGTATATATATATATATATACGCGACTAGGTACCTTGGAAAAGGTAAACCTTAACAAGCTCAGCCCTGAACATCGAAGCATGTTTGCGTGTAGTATCCGCTCGCGTTTTACGTTTGTTTGCAGTAGGCTCTACTTAGACAGGAATGAAGCACTTGAAAAGAACATGCAAATAGATAGTTATAAGCCCTTTAACCCTAAACCTTAAACCCTAGGAATGGAAAAGAACACGGGAACTAGACTCCTTGGGGCTTACATATATGAGCTGTAGTCTAAACTCCTTAACGGGGGGTTATATAAGGGGATTGTGTACGGGAGTATTGTAAGGGTTATGAAGGGGAATACTAGGAGTGTAGACTATGGCTCATATTTTTGGATTTACTGTAGCCAGAGCCAGAGGTAAGAGAAATTGCTGATTTCTGTCTGGGATGCCATGACAATGTCTAGTTTCATTTTCCTCTGGTTGCAGCAAACTAAAAGTTGAATATCACTTGCAGGCACGGCAACGGTGAAGGAAAATCAGCTGATGTTGGCATTTCTCTCCGAGAGGACACTTACAATCCGAACGCCATGAGCCATGTTTGGGGCATGCATAGCCCCTACTTGACCCTGAACCTAACACCCCCATGTTAAACCCTAACACATCAGAATGCTTTAAACAACATACCATAACCTTGTAGCCACCTGTGAACCTTCAAGTACCCAGATGCGAAGTACCATGCAGCCGCCAAAGTGGAAGAAGGGATTTTTGGCCCTCATGTACCGTATGAGCCATAATCTACACTCCTTAATATGGGTTATATGGGGGATTATCTAGGGCAGTATCATAGGGGTCATTAAGGGGGATGCTAGGAGTTTAGACTATAGCTCCAGAGCATCCCTGCCTCTAACTAATTAGCCGGGACCCTCTGTTTAGGCCTCACACGTGTAGTCTGCACTCCTAAACCTTTCCCGGTCCCAGACACAGCCCAAAACGTTGCATCCCCTTATATACCCAACTTCCACTTGCATCCCCTTACCCTGGGGGTCCAAGTACCTAATAATCATTGGACTCTCTGGGTAATATCCACAAACCATGGGCCTTCGAGTGTTCGGCCTTTTTGATCAAAGTTGCCGCCATCACACCTTACATAGGCCTTACGCGGGGTTTCCAAAAGCGGGGTTTCCAAAATCAGGCATCCCTTTGCGGGGATACCCATCATAGGAATTGTAGTATTATTGGGCCTTTATTGCGTCCCCCTATGTTATGGACACCTCCACGTAGCTCTTTCTCAGTCTTATATACGAGCTCTAGGGTTTTAGGGTAAGGGTAACCTCTTGAAACAATCTCCTTCATTTGGCTATCGGGGATACACTTGCATCAAGGAGGTTCTAACCAAAAAGGCAAGCTACTTTGTGGCTTGTGGCCATTTGGGGATAGGTAGATCTTGAACAAGCAGCAATTGAAGTTCATTGCAATGATTTCCAGTTTCAGTAATGCTAATCTTGCCATGGTTCCAGGGAACCCTAAACCCTAACCCCGAAACTTGAACCCTAAAGTCTATTCCCTAAACCCCGGAACGCCCTAAAGCCTGTGAAGCAGGAAGATGCGCGGGAGCTGCAGCAGCGGGCCGATTTCTACGTGCAGCCGCTCGGAGGATGAAGGGACCATCAGTTTCCGACGGGGATGCGGTGTAGGGTGCCGTGTTTAGGGTTCAAGTACCTAATCCCTTCATACCAATGTCTAACAACCCTGCCCCCGCCCCTAATGTTAAATATGTTTCTTATAGGGAATATTTGATATCCGGGGGCGGAGGGGTGCTTCATGTTACTATGGAGGGAGTACATAGTACACAACTTTGTGCCTGTAATAGCAACTTCCCTTATGTTTTGGGCAAGTAGTCGGAGGATGATTTTGTTTTGTCGATTTTTTTTTGTTGTTCTGTGGTCTTTCGGCCCCCTGGTCCTCTGGCCCGGCGGTTCTCCTCTCTGGGGTCTTTTCACGAGGTTAACTGGCAAATCGCAGCATTTGCAGTTCTTGAAAGAATGCGAATGTTGTAACCTGCAGCTTTTGGAGCTTCTGAATGGCTACAAGCACCAAAAACTATATACAGCTGTAAGCGGCTCTTGAGGGCTATGAAGACTTCAACTTGCAGCATTTGCGGTTCTTGAGAGGCTACGAATACTGGAAATTACAGCGGGGGTTCAAGACACAGCGTCACATAAAGGGACGCGATAGAACGCAGGGATTGCTAGTTGTGGGGATTCCACGATTTTGCCCAAACGCTCCTTACAACAAATCACAGCGCTTTTCTGCCAATCACAGCCTCATGGCCGCGCATGCCTCAACAACAAAGTTTGCCCTGGCAACGACCATCAGGATAGTGATTTCATCCAACCTGACAAGGTGCTTGTTTCTCTCTCTTGCAAAGTCGCAACAACTTGCTGCGCATTTTCTATCGTAGCGCTGTGCAACTGAGCCAGGCGTACTGCTGAATTCCAATCGATTTCGCCCAGGGTTGGGAGATAGTTTATATATGTATATATATATATATATTGGGCGCGTGCTTCAGGACGTCAATGGGCAGGGAAAAGTCTCACTCGATATCCCTGCTCTGTCTCGTTTTGACCCCGCAGTGTCAAGTTGCGACGTGGCCCCTTCAGATGGCCCTGATAGCAAACAGCCGTCTACATGGGCCCGTGCCAGAAGTAGCGAATAGTAGCGAGTCTTTATATAATCGCTGACGTAGAAGGGCTATTCATGCAGCGAGCCTCGAATAAGAGGCCAGAAGTTTGACGCGTAACGAATTGAGGCAAGCGCTTCGACTTGTTGCGCGGTTCAGCGGCTTATGCTGTACACGCCTCTGTTCCTGGGCTTTGACCCTGGTGTCAGCAAATACCCCATCAGCAAGAGTTTGCAAGAGATTTTCACGCTGCGGCGTCTCTCATCACAAGTTCCCAACCCTCGGGGCACGCCCTTGAAGAGAAATTCCCACACAAGTCACTTTCGCTGATCATCGTCTCATTTTCTACAACCTGCTCAGCTTCTCTTACGCCGCTCCGCTGCTTTGCATCCCAAACCTGTGATTCTAAGACCAATATTTACACCTTATATGCAGACGAGAGAGTCATCAAGGTTTGGTGACGAGGAATGAGAACGCTAGCAAGGAAAGCTTGCTGGTCTCTAGGTTTAAAGAGCTGGGGGCGGTTGAGATTTGCTCAGGATTTCAGATGAGAAAGTGTAACAGATTGCGCGGATGCTGGTTTGTCGAGCTCTTGTGGTCAGATTTGGGTGGTGAACAATACCATAAACTAATTTATTGGGTGCTGGGTAATAGATAAGGCTGAAAATACACAGCAGGAATTTCCGGAAAATGCCCAACAGTTCAGGTTATCCACATTAGGAAAGAAAGCAACAAGAGCTAGCCAGAAATGGAAACTTATAGTGTTTGATGTAATCACTCACAGTAGGCTTATGTATGGCAAACCATCCACCTCACCAAGATTATGTACAACAAAGGATGCATTCCAATATCGAGGCCTGCGCAAAATCTTGGGCATGCATTCAACTTTTTAGAAGCCGAGCCAACACATATAGGAAACTGTTGGAAACTGCCACCGCGACAGCGTCTCCGACACCGGGTGACCGCAAAAGAATAGTATGTTCCAGTGAATACCACCAGGGACGTCGAGCCAAATAGCTCGGGCACGTCCTAAGATGTGCCAATGACGATCAAATCTCCTTCATGCCGAGTCAGCTACACGTATAGGTTATGGCAAATGTAGAAGCGGTCGCCCGAGACAAAACTGGCTGCATTTGACGAAAAGGCTTGTTTTTTGAAGATTAGTTATCAGGTTCAGGTTGGTGTCATACAGGCTTTGTTGAAGAAGACGGGATTGTGTACGCAGCCGTGCAGAGACGATAATTTTAAGTATGTGCTTTTGTCCTCCGCAGCTGCGCCAACGCCGTGCGCAACACTGACTGATTGGCACTGTGCAGGGTTAGGCTTGAACAAATTATTGGGCGAGGTGGCTGGTTTGTTAAAATGGGGAAAACATAGTCGTGTTCCCCTTCCCTCGCCTCTCCCAAATAAGATAGATACAGTACTATGAGCGCGTGTAAGCCATTTGTCATATAGGGAGGGCGGGGATCATATGGGGCTTTTCAGGAATGAGCCAGGATGAGGACCCGTACCGTGGAGGTGCAATTTCTGCAGATCCGCAGCATGTGGCTCTTTGTGTAGGTGCTCCTCCGAGCGACGCAGGCTGGGTACACCATTTGACCGCTGGCATCGGGTTACGCGCTGGCCGAAATAGCTGGGCTTGAGTCTTTCTAGCGCACGACTGTCCTGTTAGAATTGGCGTCGCTCGCAGTACCGCAAAGAACGTTGAAAGGAGTACACGTAAGGGTGTGTATTGGTGACTACTAATTTCATGGTTGTGAGGCTTGATTACTAGGTCGACGCAGAAAGCCAGCCATACGCACATGCTTTCACGCTCGCGCCTGAACCTCTCAGATTACACGGAGGCGACTGGGCTCTGGTCTGGGATGTGTGAAGCTGAGAGCTCTAGGGAGGGGGCTGTGCTGCAAAATGAGTTTCAGCAAATCTCACGCAACTTTTGATCAGTCACAGTCGCAGGCAGACAACGGCGACAATGGGCTTGGATTTGAAGGGGTCAAATCGCCTGGATTAGCGTATATGACCGGATTGCAGGTTGACAGTTTGGAACAGGGTACAGGGTCTGGGACCTGAATTCGTAGGATTTTGATGGATTTTGTGCTGTGCGTCACTCAACTTAACAGCTGACGTCTGGATGCGGATTTCGCAGCCTGTGTCCTGCGATGATGTCGAAGGGCTACAGCAGCTTAGGCACCATAGACCCTTGCCTATCGTGGCCGGGCTCCGCAGTGCAGCTGGATTAAGGTTTCTTCCTTGGGTGCTGTGATGGTGATGCTAGAGGCCAAGGTCTTCCCGCAGACAAGTCTGCAATCATGGTCACTTCTGACGCGTGCCCGGTGGAGAAGGCAATTTGCAGATTTCCTCTACTGCGATGAGCCCCGCGAAGTGCAACCTTGGCATGTTGATCGTCAGGGTCGCTGCTGTATCCATCCAGTGCATTGTGATGGACGTTTTGGCTCTTCGAGCGACAAACAGACTGCTGGAAAGGTTGGTTGCGGAAGAGCACCAGAAGAACATGGCCGTTCTTCAACTTCTAACCTTCGTCCGAGGATGCTTGGCCCGTCGCCGCTTTAGCTTCACTGTTGGAGCCTGCGTATCCAGACATGGCTGCCAAGCCATTTGATCCTTGTGACGCCGGGGCGTTGCGCAGGTGTGGTTGGCATCGGCAAGTTCGAAGCAATTCGCAGTCAAGCCGGAGCCTGGCGCCTGTACTGCGTATGAGCTTTCTATGTGCTGACTCATGATCTTGGCCCCGGAGTGGTAGATTACATCGACCACTTTTTCCTCCGTTTTTTTGGGCTTCCGTGTGCTTCAGTTGGGCGACTGCGCCCTTAGCCATGCACTATGTGCCAGCACTGTGGTACTTTGCTTTGTGCCAGCTTTTCCATAGGCTTGCAAGCACTCGTGGGCCGCAGATGATTCACCGCAACATTAAACCTTGCAATGTTGTCCTTAAAGGACACGGCCTGATGATTGATGTTGGTTATGTCGGTGTTTCTCAAACAGACCCGTTTTTTGTACAGTTTGTTACGCAGCGCCGAATGTCCAAAATGGCCATGAGTATAGCACGAAAGCTGATATCTTCTCTCTAGGGGTGATTTCTCGTCCGGTCATGACTGCATCTTGCAACGTGGCCCCAAGTTAGTGCGCAGCTCAGATTGCACATTTCCCGCTGTGGGCGGGTGGATGTGGACATCGATTCTGGTGCTCCTGAGCTTGAGCTGCCGCATTGCCACCTACCCCATCGCGTAAAGTTGAAATGGCCTTGTTTCAGGTGTTGGAAGTAACGTACTTTGACCCGTCTGAAATAGCGGCTATATTAAGAGTTTTGCGTATTTGTATTATACTTATTATCCATTTGTAGCCGAGTGAGCGATTTGGGGTCTTGAATTTCGGCTTTGGATTGGTTTTGGATTTGGTGCTTCCAGGGCTTAAGTCTTAAGTTGAGGAATTAACATTTAAAGGTTACGGGTTCGAGCTTAAGGATGCGGGCGTGTCGTTGAGGGTACGTGTGGAGGTCTGTAAGTGTTGGAATACGGGTTTAGGGTTTGAGTTTTGTTTCGAGTTCCCGCTTGACAGGACAGTGGCAGTTTCGCGGCCCCGTGTCTTTTGTAGAATCTGGGATCTATCGCGCACAAGCACAATAGTAGTCACAACCTGAACTCTTAAAGTATGTAGAATAATGACCTTCCGGTGTATAGAGTTCAGGTTGTGACTTTGTGCTTGTGCGCGATAGATCCCAGATTCTACAAAAGACACGGGGCCGCGAAACTGCCACTGTCCTGTCAAGCGGGAACTCGAAACAAAACTCAAACCCTAAACCCGTATTCCAACACTTACAGACCTCCACACGTACCCTCAACGACACGCCCGCATCCTTAAGCTCGAACCCGTAACCTTTAAATGTTAATTCCTCAACTTAAGACTTAAGCCCTGGAAGCACCAAATCCAAAACCAATCCAAAGCCGAAATTCAAGACCCCAAATCGCTCACTCGGCGGGCTATTATCGTCCTACTTTGCGAATGTCAACTCCTTTCCACATTTGTATGGGGCAGCGTCGTGTCGAATCTCCAAGGTACGTGCGGCGATGGCGCAATCTGGAGTTGCAGCAGGCAAAGCCTTCGTTCGTTTCCCAGGGTTTGGTATTGGCCCACTGCCAGTCTCATCCCAAAGTAAGGCATAGCGTTTGGGGCTCATTAAGTTGTAGAGTTTGGGGTTCTCTAAGGTTATATGTATACAGGTTTCAGGGCTTGTTTTTGTTTCAAAACTTGTGGTTCGTTACACGTGCCTATGAAAACTTGGGTAAATGGCTCATGCGAAACGCTTGAGTTCGCGCAGGCCCACAGAACTCCCATCCTTTTTTCTCAAGTCGGGAAACTCCTGCTCTTGCATTTTGCCCAAAATCTGAAAGTACAATGCCTGCAAGTGCTTGATGGTGACCGTTGCATACAGTCTGGAGTATGGCTTGCGGCCTATGCTATAATGCCCATTCAGATTTTGTTAAATTTACAACTTTTCAGGCAAAATTGAAAAATGCTGGCATGTACACTCACACTTTACCGAAGAAAACGCAGAAACCCGGCTCCAGGATCAACCCTGAACCCTAGATTGGGTAGATTTCAACGCCCCCAAATAGCCGACTTTAAACCTTCCAAACACTAAACTTTGAGAACCCTGAAGCCTCAACCTCATAAATGTCATGAACTCCGAAAACCCTTCCCCTTGAACCCTAAACTCTATTAACTCTATAAGCCGTAAACCCTGGGCCCTAAGCTCTATAAACCCTAAAGCCTGAACCCTAAACCTTACAAATCCTAAACATTGAGCCCTGAACCCTATTAACCCGGAATCCTGAAACCTATAAACCCTAGACCCTTAACTTCATAAACCCTATAAACCCTCTGAGAAACCCGTGAGTTCGCTTCTGATTTCGTTCTGAGGTTTCTTCTTGTGTGTCTGATCGGATGAGAAACGGGTTTTGGTTCTCCCAACCGTGCGGAAGAAGGACCCCTATAACAGTCACATTGACGTAGACATATTTTGCCGAAGGGGAACCACAATCCTTAGTTCTTTGGGAACCTACCTTGCGCCCTGAACCCCCAATCCCTGAACCACAAACATTCAACCCTGAAGCCTAAACCCTGAGGCCTAAACCTTAAACCCTTAACCTAAACCCTAAACCCTAAACCCTAAAGCCACCCTAAACCCCAAAGCCTAAACCAGTAAAGCCTAAACCCTAAACCCTAAAACAGCATAAGCCCCCAAACCTTAAAGAGCTTCGCTGCGGGAAGGTGGGGACCAAGCACTGGGTGCTCAGAGCCAAGTTGTGGCTCGACTGCGGTTTCGGGTTTCGGGTTTTAGGGGTTTTAGGGTTTCGGGTTTAGGGTTTAGGGGTTTTAGGGTTTAAGGTATATAGGGCTTGGGGCAGGTGGTGACATGGGTTATGTTTATAAAAATAGATTGAAGGTTTACTACTTGTCAGTCCTCTCATCCCTCTATGATCCCATAAAGCCAGAAGTCCCTATGTTTTCTGGGACCCCAAGCCTACCCTTATATAGGGTTCAGGGTAGGATTAGGGTGTAGGGTGAGGTCCAGGCCTTGTAGTATCGGACCGGGGTTCATCCACGTCACAATGTCTCTTCTAGGGATCGTTTGATATCAGAGGCATGGTGGTGTTTAGTGTAGGGGCAGGGCATTAGCATCGCTAAAGGGGAAAACCTAAACCCTATGTAAACCCTAAACTCCAAACCCTATTTAAACCCTGAACTGTAAACCCTATATAAACCCTAAACCCGAAACCCTACATAAACCCTAAACCCACATAAATCCTAAACCTAAACCCTAACCGCTATTTCAAACCCCAAACCGCTAAACGTAGTGGTTTCAGGGCTTGAGGTTTTCGACAGCGTGGCTCAGCATGGTTACTTGCAGGTTCATAGGTCATGGTAGTGGGTTTAGGGCTCAGGTTTAGGATCGAGGGTTCAGGGTTCAGGTTTAGGGTACAGGGTACAGGGTTTTAGGGTTTAGGGTTGAGGGTTTAGGGTAGCATTCCATGTCGGGCATCTATAGAAACAAGTTCATGTTTAGAGCGTCTGTACTTCATGGTGTGGGGCGTGCGCCTATATTGATTGTCTGGCGTGACTGGCGTGCAGGGTGAGAGAGGAGACGTACGCATTTCTGGGTAAACCCCACCCGACTAAATGGTGAGCCCTATCAACCCTGAACTCTATAAACCCTGAGCCCTAAACCCTAAGCCCTAATCTCAAACCCTAAACCCTAAGCCCTAAAGCCTGAACCTTCAACCCTAAACCTTAAACCCTAAGCCCCAGATCCTAGGCCCTCGACTCTGAATTCAAGATCGCGCCACGAAGCCCAATATCCTGAACCCAACTCACCCCCAAACCACCAACCCTAAGTCCTAAATCCTAAGCTGCAAGTCCTGAACCCGGATCTGATCTCGAAATCCTAAACCCTACAGACCCTGATACCCAGGGCCGACCTCATCAAGCATCTAGATGGCCTTCGTGCCCTTGGGCTTGAGCTTGGATTTGGCATGTCTGTCTTGGGGTTGAAGGTTTAGGGTATAAGGTTTAAGGTTGAGGGTTTAGGGTTTAAGATAGATGGGTTAAGTTTCAGGGTCTACGGCTTGCAGGTATAGGGGCCGCCACTTTACACCCGCAAGAATTCCTGTGGTACTTCGAGAGAGGCGGCCCCTAATTTGTGGGAAATCCACCGACCAGGATCTAGAGCTTAGGGTAAAGGATTCAGTGTTTCGGAGTTTATAGGAGTTGCGGTTGAGAGCTTAGGGTCTGATCTAAGATATTTATGTGGCACCGAGGGATATACACGGGTTTCTGAAGGGGAGAACGGCCGTCCTCCCACAGATTATGTAGGGATTGCTGTGAGAGACTCCCATGTCTCCAGATAACTAGCGCTTCTCAAGGGTTCCTCGGTTGTACCACTAAGGTCGTACGCCAGAAAGGTTTCCCCAACATGGCCTTAATATAGCCCTTACCCCAAGCCCCCAAAGCCCAAACCTTCCCCCAGAAAGCCCCACATGGTCCTCGGAGCCTTAGGGTATACAGTCCACTTAAAAGGATCCCCAAACCCGGGGGTACAACCCTGAGGGTACAAGCCTGACACCCTTCAGCCTCCACAGCAGGCCATGCTTCCTTTAGGGTTTAGGGTTTAGGATTTAGGGTTTAGGATTTAGGGTTTAGGATTTAGGGTTTAGGATTTAGGGTTTAGGATTTAGGGTTTAGTGTTTAGGGTTTAGGATTCAGAGTTTAGGGTTTAGGGTTTAGGGCCCAATTTCCCCTCCCCCTCAAATTTCCCCTGATAATCAGGGCTTATCGAAGATATGTAAGGGGGAAGCTAGGCGGAGTAGCTTGAGGAGAGGGGCGGCGGTAATCAGTAAGGACCCCATGACTTATGTAAGGACAAGGGCCTTATATTTGTCCGCAATGGATATTTTGTTTGATCTGGTACTACCAACCTGGTATTACCATAGCGTTAGCTTACCTTTGTGTCTATCACGAGGCAGCAGACATCCGGACCATGAACCCTGAAGGGAAAAGAAAAGGGAATCCAACAACGTGAATCCCAAAACCTATAGTCCCCCTTAAGTAGATAGAATATGGGGTATATGGGGATTTTACTATAATATACCCAAAGCCATATTCTATCTACTTAAGGGGGACTATAGATCCTAACCAGGATCTTTACATCGCCTGACTCAGATAGCAATCGGAGCTCATAGAGCGGCCTATGCCAAGGCCTTAGTGGAAGATAACATTGCAAGGTCGTATCCAGTAGGCACTTCGCTGAAAATCGCAAAATCCAAGGCAGATCACCATGAGGAGCAGGTGGTTGCTCAGATTATCTTTCCCTAGGCCCCGCAAACCCTGGACCTGGGAGAGGCAAGGCTCCTAATCAGTGCTGTGCCTTCACATCCTGGCCCTCACTAAACCCAAGCAAACAAGAGCCCACCAAATGGGTACTTTTAAACATGATCCCTATAGAACCCCTACTAAGTACTCCCTAAGAGTTCTCAACCTATGGTGCGTATATACCCTTCACCAGAAGCCCTAATTAAGATAAGGTCCCCATCTTGGTACCCCTCGAGATTAGGTGCCGTAAGAGAATCCATAACCAAAAGGGGCCCGTGATTTTGAGAACAACCCATATATCTCTTGAGGTCTGAAGTCTAAACCCTAACCGTAAGCAGCCCTAAATCCTAAGCCCTAAACCCGAAGCCCTGAACCTTAAACCCTACACCTAGAAGGGGGTAGTAGGGGGAGCCACCCGCTGATGCGAGGCTTTCTGGGCCAACCAGGCGAAAGTGCGCGAGCTACCGGCCGAGAGAGCTTGCAAGGCACCCAAACTTGCTGGCTTAAGAGTCTGGGGTTTAGGGTCTAATAGGGTTTGGGGTTTAGGTTTTAGGGTTTCAGGTTAAGGGCATGAGGGTTATAGATAAGGCTTTGGGACGTCTAGGGTTTAGCTTTCTACGTTTTTTTCGGGTTTCGTGTCTTAGGGTTTTAGGGCTTTAGGATTTGGAGTTCAGCTACTTCGGGTACATTGCAAACGCCTAAAGTTGAGGCTTCTTCAATGCGCCCAAAATACTGTCCCCCTGAAGTAGACAGAATATGGGGTATATGTGGATCTTAGTCTAGTATACCCAAAGCCAAATTCTATCTACTTAAGGCGGACTATAGCTTTGTAAAGGTTTGGAGGGATTTGGGATTGAGGGCGCTCTCCACTTAGGATTCCATGTTCGTTTGGGAGCCACACCCTAAACCCTAGACCGCAAACCCTAGACCCTCAACCCTAGACCCTAAATTCTAAACTCAGACCCCAAATCCTAGACCCTAAACCCTTAGCCCTAAACTTTGATCCCGAAACCCTAGACCCTAAACCTTAAATCCTAAACCCTAAACCTATTGGTTTGGAGGGGAGACAGGTCAAGGATTTGACTTTTCAAGCCAGTGTCCTTAAGAGAAGGTCCCCGTAGTTAATGCGCCCCCTAAACGATTAAGGCCTTTGGTTTCAGGCTTAGGGTTTAGGGTTTCAAGCTGAGGGTTTAGGGTTGAGGGTTTAGGGTGGCTTGGCCTCAAACCCCGAGCCGTGACCAGGGACTTATCTGGAGCTACAGGGCTCATGGACCTCGAAGTTTGTAGGGTAATTGTATTTGTCGGGCTGTTGTTTGGGGGCAATGGCAACTGCTATTTTGTTAGATGTCCAGGTAGCTGTGTGCTCCTTATAGAAAGAGTCAAGCACAAGATTCCCCGACACGACTTTCCATTCAGACTGCCTGCCAATGGCAGGCCGGCACGCAGGCATTTAAGGCCCCTTTTGTTGCTTAGATACACTTGTCCTGCGTAGCTGTTAGTTACGGTTCCTACAATACGGAAACTACCCTCTTATTTAGTACATACCCATATAATGGTAGTTTGAATTAAGGTCCTTGACAGCACCCTTGTTTAGGGTTTAGGGCTTATAGTGCGACTGTGATCTAGGCATGTTCCTGTATCTCAAGGAACAGCGGTGCCTATATAGTAGATCCCGGGTGATAAGTTTTTGAAGTGTACATGGGGACTTAGGGACAGGAACCCAGGACATAAACCCTAAACCCTAAATCCTAAACCCTAAACCCTAATCCCTAAACCTTGACCGTGACTATGAAGGCCACAAACTTCATGCACAGCCGACTGAGTCGGCCTCGCAGAAAGCTCATGCTTGTACAGCCCGTAATTAAGGGTTTAGGGTTTAGGGTTTAGGGGTTCATGTTCCTACACTTGACCCTAAGCCCTAGGGTCTTTAACCTCAAGTCCTAAACCCTAAGCCCAAAACCTTAACCTTAAAACCCTAAACCTAAACCCTAAACCAATTGGCAACGTTCAATCCGGAGGAGATTGAAAGAGCCTGGAGAGTACGTGTTCTGGACCTATGCCTGCCCTTGCCTCATTGCAGCGCAAGGAGTCAAACGGTTTAGGGTTTAGGGTTTAGGGAACACTTACCCTTGGTTAGCTGGGAATGAAGGAATGGAAAAGAACATGGAAACTACAGTATTATAATGGAATATATAGGGACTACTATAATGATCCATTCCTTCACTCGTAGCTAAAGGTAAGCACATGGGCGCTTACAGGTTCTGGGATACATCAGGGCTACACAGTGAAACGAATTGCAGAGTATCTAGTAGCACACTACTGCTTTAAAGAATTTGCAAAAGAAATCAAAACATGATGCCCTCCTGTTCCGTTGCCGGCTTGCTAAATGTACAGCTTGCGCGTGCGGATTTGACGTGATCCGCGTCCCAAACTAAGATAAGACCCTTAAACTTGTTTTCAAAACGACTGTAGTCTTCGTAGGCCCTAACCCTAAACCACCAAACCGAAGCTCCCGACAAGGGGATATAGGGGTTATATAGGGATATTGGAAAAGAAAGTGGAAACTACCATACTAGAATAGGGATTATATAGGGGTTATAACTGAGGGGTCTGGGATGTTGGATTCGGATCTCAGACTTCCTGAGGGCGCAGGTTCAGGACATGTTCGCAGGGTCGAGAGGAAGTAGTAAGTACCTAGACTTCCTAAATACCCGTAATACAAGCCTATAGGCCCATTATATTGGGATGAACGCCATTATTATGAGCATTTGGGAGGTGCAAGTACATGTATGACCGCTGAAGCCATGTAAGCACCCCCAACTAGGCTGGTTATTAATCTACTTACTTATTAGGTCTCTCAACCCTCAAAGTACTGTGTAGGCTTGGGAGAGGTGCAAGATTTTGTTGCGCGGCTGACTTTGAGGTCACACAGATTGCATAACGATATCCCAACCTCTGAGGCATCTTAGAATGTGGTTCTGTAAGCCCGGATGAGGAACACAAAGCTTTACAGGCCTTGTCCAGCGTACCTGCTGCTTGCAGGCGCACTAAGTCATCTTCGCGACTCTCCAGGGCTTGGGGTTTCAGTTGTTTTTTGGTTTAGGGCTTAGGGTT
>CAJNIZ010004837.1:0-20647 GCA_905231905.1 Symbiodinium pilosum | reverse complement strand
GATATTTAGTTATATTTTCTAATTATTGAGATCTTGAATATAGACGAATCATATATTTATTCATCTATTATTCTCAATCTTTATCGATCATTATATTTTTAAATTCGATAAAAATGAATATGATAATTGATATCATCATTTAAATTTGATATTATCATATAAATTAAAATGATTTTAAGAGAAATCTATCTAATTTTCAATTGATCTATATTGGTCTTTTTCTCGATCTCATAATTATTGGATATCGAAAAGAAAAAAAAAAGATATCCAAAATTTCAATATATCGATAATATTCTCAATCTCAAAAAGAAAGATTTTAATATGATATATAGGAATAGATCTGGAATTTAGAAATGAAAAAAATATTGATTTATTGAAGAGATTATCTTCATCAGAAGGATTCAATAATTTCATTTCGTAAATTCGATGAAGATATGATATAAAATTCTTTTAGATTTGAGCTAATCAGTTTTGAAATTTAGAATGATTAAATATATTCTTTGAATGAATTATTCAATATTTGGAAAGAAATAGAGAATTATGAATTTTCTGAGAAAAGATATTCAATAAATTCTATCTAAATTTCAAATCTTATATATGATTTATATATATAAATAGTAGAAGATTATTAGAAATCATTATATCTCGCATGATTTTTCTTGTAATTTCTAGGAAATAAATAGATAAAATAAAATGAAAATATGAATTAGATTAATGAAATATCTGATATCAAAATTTTCATCAAATCATATCGAAAAGATATCATATATATTGATAATCGTCGAATAATAGAATCGAAAAACGATAATATTGAACCAATATTTTTATCTTTTTCTATATATTTCATTTGAATAATTCGATAATTAATATTTATAATCTCTATAGAAATCAATCGATAGGAAATTGGAAAATATCGATGATTTTGAAGCTTCGGGATCGCGACGGATTTATTTGAATATTATAGCATCTTATTGATTCTTCTGATTATTTCGAAAGAAATGAAATAGGTATTCTTTGATAATCATCGAGATTTCATATTAGATAAGAAATATATATATCTCGTAGAAATTATATAAGAAATTTTATTTCTCAAGATCTCATTTGATACGGATAGAGAAAATATTGATCCCTTTTAATATCATATCATTCCTGTTGATCTATTTTAGATTTTATCTCTAATGATCATATATCAAATTTTCCTAATTTTTCATATGTATCCCATTATTTTATGAAAATTTGAGATGACCAAGATGATAAAATAACTTCATCTATTCATTCTATTCTATTCAGAAGATTGACCAATCTTTATTGATATATATCGATATGAAATTAGCTAATTCATTTAGAATCGAAAATTAATCATTTCATAAATAGGCGATTTCAATTTCAATCATCAAATGATTCTCTCAAAATCGTATTCGTCAAAAAGATAGAACTATCATTCAATATCCAAAAATTAAAAATATAAGATATTCATATATTCAAAATTATGAATAATTCATTCGACCTATATTTCCTTATTATAAGTGAAATATCTCATCTAAGAACACGAGAAATTAATCATCTCGAAGATTGTCTATTATATCGAAGATCCCAATATATATTAATGAGATTATCATAGCAATCAAATTTAGTTTCAAATCATTTCTCATATCAATTCTAAATTAATCTATCGAAGAATTTCTCTCATATTGACCAAATATTCTTGAAAAAAAAAAAAAAATCAAAAATGAAAATCAATATATGCAATATTCGACCAAAAATAAATATATATATTTTTGAAGATTAAATAGATCTAGAACGTAATTGCCTATTATAACGAAAATTATTTCTTTGAGATAATTCATAACGGAAAATCCGATGATCAAATAATATATAAGCTCGCGCGTGAAGACCGATGAACTAGCAAGATTTTAAGACCGCACGTGATATGCAGAATCTAGAGATTTTTAGATCTCCGCCCCAGATCTTCACGCTCCCCCGAGCCGCCGCGCAGGCAGCCGTAGATTTCCCGTGTTCAAACCGACCTTTCCGCCTTATTTATCTCTCTTAATCTATCTAGACGGCGGCTCGAGAGAACATCATAAATTTCTATGAATAAATACGATCAATCTAGAAATTTAAAAAAATTGAGATTGTCCGTCTCAGATTTACGTATTCATCCGATTAATTTCGCCGATAACCAAAGAGAGATAAATCCCTCAAATATATTCGATCATATCTATATCTCGACGAAGAATCTATATATAAGACCGCACGTGATAAAAATAAAACGACCAATCCAATAAATCCTGAAAATTTTTAGAATTACAATTCGAAAGAGCGCATAAATCTCCGTAAACAGATACGGCCAGCCTATAAATTCAAAAAATCTTTTTTTCTCCTTCCTAGATCTACGCACTCCTCCGATCAGCCGCGCCGACAATCAAAGAGAAATAAATCCCACGGAATATATAAAATCGCACGTGAATCTCGACGAATAATCAATATATAAGAACCGCACGTAATCAAAGCCTAATAGATTCTGAAAGATTTTAAATCTCTGCCCAGGGCCTACACCGAGCCGCCGCTTCGATAACCGAAGAGAGAGAAATTAATCGAATTCTCGGAGATTTCGGATCGCGCGGCCCCCGTATCCAGCACGGTCTTTCCGCCTCATTTATCTTTCTTGGATTATCTACGCGGCGGCTAGGGAGAGCGTATATATCTCTGAAGATAAATACGACCTATCTATAAATCCTAATATGTTTTAGTTCTCCGTCTCGAATCTATGTTCTCCGCCGAGTAGCCGCACAACGATCCAAAGAGAGATGAATCTCACGGAAATTCGTTCCGGAGGCGGCACGGGTCACGCGACCCAAAATCTCCGAGATTTTTAGTTGCGTCTCCCTCATCAAAAAATCTCGAAGATTTTAGAGCCTCTAGCTTTTCTGAAAGGCCCTCCAATCTCCGAGGCTTTAGAAGTCCCTAGAGACCCCGCAAGAGGTATTTTAGAGGGGAGTTAGAAAATCTAGGTCGCGTGCGAGCGAAATGACCCCAAGTGGGCACGCTGTAATATTGAGGTATATTATTGAAATTTGAAAATATCAATTATTGTATTCCAGCGGTCATGATATATATTTTCAAAATATATTATTCATCATTGAAGTAGAAATAGATATTTCTAGAAAATAGTAGAATTTGAATTTTGAAAATCTTTATTCTAAGATGTAAGATAAAATCAAGAAAATCCAGATTGAATCCTTTCGAGGAGGATCTTGGGGGGATCAACTTATTATCTATCTGCGGCGTGGGTTCGATTGACTCAATTGTTCATTGGATCAAACTATGAGTTTTAACGGACGAAAATTTTATCTCCAGAATATATCCGGAGATATCTATAAAATTATAGATTTTGGTTGTCTTGCAGGCTTATCTGGTTTGAGAAAGACCACGCTGGCCTGGAACGTTCTGAACCTTTTGCCACGTTCTGCGCGGTCGTGACAAGGGATGCCTCTGGAAATGACGCAGAGTGGCTTTAGACTTTGTGAACACCCAGCTGAACCTGTAGAGAAACTGAGCCAGCTACGGACAAGCCAGAAGCCACATCACACAACGAACGGAGCATGCTAGCTTCTTGGCCCGCCAATCCTGCCGAGACATCATAAGGTGCGTCTCTGAATGTGCTTGGAAGTTGTCCAGACACTGCGGATACTTAATTAATCTTGGGATCCCTGCTAGACGCTTCTCCATGGGCCCCCGAGAATAAACATTGCATGCAACATGGCAGCAGTGAAGGCATGTTGGCGCTAAATCCTAACCCAAAAACTGAATACTGCCACATTTGGAGCTGGCCTGCTTGCTCGCATTGCATCCTGCAGTATGCTGCGCAAGCATGATGGCACAGCATGACGCCTTCTCGAAAGCTAGGGCTGCAACATCAATAGCCCACAGCTGGCTATGTCTGGTTGCATGCTCCTGTCCAGATCAGCTGCCAGCATGGTAAAGTCATCAAGCTTCTGCGCTCACTAGTGCAACCCTCCTGAGCTGAAGCTCATCAAGAACTCGCATGGCATGCTCCCAGCGACCCTCTTCACTCAAAACCAACCTCGGCCAAGACCAAAGCGCAGAGCGAGCTATGCCAACATTGCACCGTACCCCACTCTGGGGTGCACGCGAAACAGCAGCCAGACCAGGCTGACAAGCCTCGCAAGACACAGAACGAGCATAGAGAGACAGAGAAAGAGAGGCACGTATGCAAGACCGAAAGCTAGTGGATGTAGTACACGTGGTCCTTGCATGGTGGCTAGGCGCCTCCAAGTGCGAAGGGTCCACGAAGCCTTCTGTGATGAGAAGGGTGCTGCAGTGGGACTTACATCCTTGAACGACCACTCTGAGGATTGCACCTGTCAGAGCGGTTGTTGAGCCGAACATGAGTTCAAGAGGCCACCGCCAACTCCTGGAGTCGTCTGGACAGCAATCGGGCACCCAGCAATGCCCGCAACACAGAGTGGTCCTGCCGCTTCCACAAGCACTGACTGCCTTGTAGCAACGCGTCACATTGCGAAGACAATTTGTCCCTTGACACGTTGTACATGGGAAGCTTCTTATCTGAAAAGCGCCGAGGAACTGCATTCACCGCTGGCCATGCGCTCTGCTTCAATCCAAGCTCTTGATGAAGCGACCTCAACACCAGATCCACCAAACCATTGACAAGCACAGACGGGCCAACGTCTGAGAACCTTGCTGCAGACACTCAAGCGAGGCAAGCCAAAGGACCTCCAAAGAACGTTCGTTGGCTTGAGACGGAAGTGCACGTCTAGCAGAACGTCTTCGAGCATGCAAGATCACAACATATCACAATAAAGATTCGGGCTTAATCAGGATAACAAAAACCTTTGCTGTGCGCTAGCGCAACGTCTTGGTGAAACTCATGCTCTGTTCTGCCCGTCTGCCGAGCAGGTCGAGGAACTCTTGCGGCATGTGAACTTTGCCAGCTTGTTCGAGGACCGTGACCGCCGCTTCATAGATGATCTCACTCGGTACCAGTGCATGCTGCCGCATTCCGCGCACCAGATGCAGAACTCCTGGCCAATCACCTGCTGTCTTGCAGGCCAATGCTGCCGCCTGAGCAAAGCCCAAATAATCAAGAAACAAAGCACGCAACATCAA
This sequence comes from Symbiodinium pilosum, assembly GCA_905231905.1. Classification (NCBI taxonomy): domain Eukaryota; class Dinophyceae; order Suessiales; family Symbiodiniaceae; genus Symbiodinium; species Symbiodinium pilosum. The sequence continues at coordinate 15,496 of CAJNIZ010004837.1, read as the reverse complement.
GGATACTTTATGCCCTGGTCTCGCGCATGCACGCCTGCATGGCACAAATAAAGGCAAGGCTCCGTGTAGCAGACATCGTTCGGTCTGACGGACACCGTAGACATGGCTTGGATGAGCTGGATGGATCTGTCCGGTTGACTTCCCGACGCACAAGCGCTTATGACGGAGCTGTACATGACTTGGTCTGGTGATATGGATTGGTCTAGCGTCTCGCTAAGGAGTCTCAAAGCAAGCTGCCACTTGCACGCTGCTCCGCACGCACTAATAGCTGCACTGCACGTCATCTTATCCAGCGTCACTGCCAAATCCTCCACGCTAGTCAGCAGGCAGAGGGCTTGCTGCCACTCCTCCGACTTGTGGCATGCACTGATGGCTGTGCCGCAGATCACAGAGTTTGGCTTCAAGCTTGCCTTTCAGGGATTGACTACTTCTTTGCTCCATCATCACATGCTTTTTGGCCTGCTTTTGTTGGTTTTCCCTGGCCCCAAATGCTCCAAACTGGACCTACAAAGCACTTCTCGCGCCAAAATCCATCTTGAACTGCTGGACCCACATCTTTACTATGAAATGTGAGCCATCCGCCTCCTACACTGTTGTAACACTCAGAAGGGAAAGCCAGAGCCTTGGGTAAGTCGTGCATTGCTGCAATGGCTCGGTCCCAGAGAATCGTGTGGCAGCCACATGCGTCCATGACACTCCCAAAGCTGACTATGCTGGGCTGGATGTTGCTTGCGTACATCCCTTGGAGTAGTTGAAAGGCATGCTGCCACCGCCCTAGTCGCGAGCAAGCAGTGATGGCGACGTTGCACCTAGCTTCAAGGGGCAATAAACCAGCAGCCTTAAGAAGATTGTCGCATGCACCGCAAACATCAGTAAACTGAGTCAGGTACGTAATGGAATCCGGGGAAAGATGCTGTTCAGGCATGTCTTCAAGCATCTTGAACATGCGCTGCCACTGCAACCCTTCACAGAAGGAAGACAGCACGGAGTTAAAGCTGACATGATCGGCTTCAATCGTCTCAAGAGTCATAGAGCTGAGCAAGGAGATGGCCAGCTGCCACTGATCACCTTTGGAGCACGTTGAGAGCGCAGCATTGTAGGAAATCAGGTCCGGCCAAGTCTGCATCCTTGGAATCTTCTGCCCAAATAAAAATAATAGGAATAGCAATAGTAATAGTGATAATCATAATGATAGCAATAATACTCGCAAAAATAGAAGAACGAATAATTGTAAGAACAGCAATAAAAATCGCACTTTTCCATCTGGGCTTGTGCACTCGCCAGAGCAAGCAGAGCCATCTCGGATACTCAGCTGTCATGACTGAGTCCCCAAACACGGCTCAAGACTTGCGTTTCGCATACCTCATACAAAAACAACTACGTTGTGCTCTAACTGTTGATAGTGAAATTGACACAGGATACTGAGGTGACCTTCCACAGTAGAGTTTGACAACAGAATCTGCAAGCATAGAAACGGTCTTAACATCCGCAGATTGCTGAGCGGGCTCGTCAGCTGAGACATGTCACTGTTCTGCCCCAGACAATATTGCATGAATCCATGCTCCCTGTTGACGAACAGAACTTTAAAATCTCCACCTACCCCTGGCGAGCACCTTCTAGTGATGTAGACAGATTGTAGCCATGGTATGGACAAGCGGAGCCCTCCAACTACACCAGCCAATTTTTTAGCAGAACGTTACTACTACTGGTAACAATAATAATAAATGGCCATGCCAAGAAAGACACGGAAAGGGAAAGCAGCCTGACACCAAGCGTCTCCTTCATGACGTGCAGGTGGAGCAACGCTTGTTGCCACTGGCCTCTTAACTCGCATGCTGCGATTGCAGCACCAAAGTGAAAGATGTTGACCTGCCAATGGAGCATCTAAACAAAACTCCCACCTGCGGGAAAATAAAGGATCACGCAGCTCTGCCTCCACACTGAAGCCATACATTTCAGTGAGGACCATATCCGCCAGGCGAGCGTGGCCCGGACGAATCAGTCTTCCCAGCAGCTTTGTCGCCAACTTGGGGTTGGATCTCCACTGTGGCAGTTTTGTAGCAAGTCTTCGTTTCACCTCGTGCGGAACACAGTGACCTCGCCTTTGCTTCAAGTTCAAATTCGAACATGCAAATTTTGCCTTCGTGACAGCAGTTTGGAACAGAAAGACCAAGCTGCCGCGGCCTCCCTCCCTGGCAAGCCCTTTCATAAACAGGTTTGTTCCTTTTCTGCAAGGGTCTGGGGAGCTCCGCCCCTGAAGGCCCCACGGCCTTGAGCCCTGCGAACGAATCTGAAGATGTCCACCTTTGTGATGGATGAAACATTTGATTGATGCGACATGCTGAAGAAAGATGGGAAGAATGGCCCCTGGCGACGTAAGGTTATGCTTTGGCAAGTGAAGCTGCGCGGCAACACGATACAGGGCTCCGCGTTTGCAACATTGTGTCAGGATGCCAGCGCGGCTCAGAGACTGCACATGATGCTGGATGCTATATGCCCACAGGTTGCTCTCGCAAATTACGACACACCAAATTTGGTAGGCTTCCAAAACACTCCCCGCACATCATCCAACCTGCCAGGAGCTCGGAGGCCAAGGCGGAGGCGCTAGCGTTTGCATTTATGCCAAAAAAACTGTGGCCTCAGCTGGGGTTGCTCTATCTCCCAGCTTCCATAGGTGGTGCAGCTCCATACCAAGCGTACCAGTCAGTTCCAGCAGACAGGCACGCGCCAATGCAGCCAGGTCCTCTTCTGCTTCGCCAGGACAAAGTCAGGCAGTGAACCATCAAGCTCACCATGAGATGCAGCAAGGGCTGCACAGCGCACCGATCCACAAGTCAGTGCTCCAAGACTTTCCGTGCTTGCAGCGCACCAGCCTGATCTTAACATCTGCGCACAGTGCCCAACTCTCCTTCTAGTAGCCCGAACCATTGCAGCTCATCCTCATAAACATTTATTGAGCCAAAGGCACATGGCACAGCACTCCATCATGTTTCGTGGGTTAGGGACGACGTGCGTGAGCAGAAGGATACACCTGCACTGTGCCATGTACGTGAGCCATGTACATAAGTCCTTCAAAGGTCTTCTGTTCAGCGCCCAAATTTCACAGCTCCCTTACTTCGTACTTTCGCTCAACATTGTCATTGGCGCCTTCTCGCAAGAGATAGCGGCCGTGTAAGTGAAGATGTCGGCCTTGCGTCACTAGCTTGAGAATGGTGAAGGTTCAGAGCTACTTTGAAACGGCTGCTGCGGACTTTAGTATTTTGGAATGCCCCCTCCCTCCACATGTGCCTACGTTTGATGTTTGCTTCTTGGAATGAGGTGTTGTGCTGAACCTTTGCTGCAAGTGCCTACAGCATTTGTTGCTTGTCAACCTCTGCCACAAATTCATGGCTGCTGCACCAAGATTCATCATTACACGTCAACAAACAATAACAAAGCTGGCACTGGCTAGCAGCTTTGCATGTGCTGAAGCGAGGTTGCACGGAAGACTTCCTGAAAATTAGCTCAAACGACACGCGAGGGCGACAAGCCTGGAGCCGCAGATGCTTCATGCTCTCCAGCATGAAGTAGCCACTCTGCCAAGCAGTACCTGACAACTTCAGAAAAATTGCTTTTGCAGAAAGTGTACTGCAAAATCGTCGCTGGTCCTCGCGACACAGAGGTGATGCCAGCATTGGCCGCCTACGCAGCCACAAGGTACAACTTCTGAAAAGAGTCTGCCAGAGACTTCTGCGTCAAAGCGGCAATGGGGTTGCGTTGCCCTTCTGACTCTGTCAGACCTTGGCTTGCACGCCAAACGACGGCATTCTCCGCTTTCAAACCGGATGGCGAGCTGAGGAATCTAAGGGTCTGGCACAGAGAGGTCTGCCACTGCTTGCCCTTGGAGAGGGCACCCATGGCCTTGCGATCTTGAATGCAAGGCCCTGAGAACCGCTGATTTCTGAGGATCGTACCGCTGTGCAGGCCGCGCTTCCACAGGACACAATGTCACTTACCGTTGCCCTTGCCTATTCAGACTCTTGCAGACTCTTGCAGGCTTGCAATCGCCGATTGGTTTCACCTGACACTTTTGCGCCTTCGCCCACCAAATCAAGTCCAGGGCTCGCTCCCAGCACCTGTCTTCGTCATCTGTTGGTGGATGCGCTGAATGCTTTACTGCGTGTGCTTTGCCCGCTTTGCTGTTGCCCACGCTGGCCACGCACAATGGGATAGGCCGAGTTTGCCGATTGCAGCTTGCCATCGAAACAGCCCGATGTGCAAAATCATTGGGCTTACATCGAACAATACAGGCAAGATGCACCCAGCCCGCTCAGCAGCAGCCACCATGTTGCCGAGAGCGGGCGCACTGCAACAGCTTTCATGTGAAATACTTGCACAAAAAGTCGCGCGACATTCTATCCACAGGATAGTGAGCAAACTTGTCACTCCTTGAAGCTGCGTACGTTGCGTACTCGCCTGAACCTTGAAGCATGCTCCACAAGTCGCCGCACAATCGCTTGATGCAGTGCCTTCTGGCTTGCCTTCGTGCGGTCCGCCTGTCACAAGAAGCACCGCCTGTTCCCACTGGGCAAAGGCCTCACAGCAGCACAGCGCGAAGAACACTTTACAGGCAGGCACCCCCAAACCAAGCCTGCAGAATGCCTCCCACAGACCCAATTGTCACCAAATCTGGAGCAAGTGAGGGAGCTTTTCCGGGCACACCTTGTGCGGCAGGAAACCCTGAATTGTTGCTCCGTCACATGGACTACATCAGGGCGCAAGCTGTCGGTAGCGATATCCTCTAGAATCCTGAGTGGAGCCCTACTGCAGAAGCCCAGAAGTAAGCCCACATTGCCTACCCTGAGACTCCAGCTGAACAGCACTTTCCCACCGCCTTCCATCACCATCAGCCTAAGCTGCATCAGTCAGCTGCTCACACAAACAGGGCAGCAGCAAAGCAAAGTCAAGCAAGGCACACTCAAGAGGAGGGAGTTGTAAGAAACCAGGGTGGGCTCGCCAATCCTAAGCTAAAAACACCATCTTGCTTGTGCACCCGATGCAATGAGCAACAAAATGTTTGTTTCTCGGAGAAGTCATGCCTTGAGCGAAAGCGTTGCACATCGTTGCGCGTTTTGCATTTGATTAGTTTTCACCTTTCACTGTCTCAAAATTCGTACCTAGGGGAATCTTTCCGACAAAGACTACCAATCCACGGCCGAGGTGCTGCCGTAGCCATTCCAAGCATTGCCTAGGATCCACGCACGGCGATTAAATTGACGTCTAACCTCAACCTCAACCCTCGTGCTGGATCTCAATTCAACAAACCAAGCCACGTGCCACGGTGCCAAGCACCTTGCCTGTTTGCTCCACTGAGGACAGTGTTGAGACTGATTGTGTCCTTACTTGCACTTGGGCTACGAAGGAAAGCGAGCGTTACAAGAAGAAACGATGATTGTAAGGTCAGGTCCGCTTGGAGTTGACGCCGACTGGCGAAGGCAACCAGGGATAGTCCAGCTGCCCAACGAGAATTCTCTTCCACACTGCTCAGCGCCGAATTGAGAGCAACAGTATCTGAATCCTTCAGGGGCTGCTCCACGCCAAGCTACTTGCCAGCAACATTGATTGTGCAGCTTTGCGTCATGTGCAGTTCGCAGTTGCCAGCAGCTTTTTGCCCACTGCGAGCGAGCACCGAGAATACCTACAGATCCAACTACCAAAGCACAGACAGAAACGTTTCATGCTGAATTCTGACGGCCTTGCCTTGCATACCTTGCAGTCACGGCGCCCAGCGCGCAGCTCAGTGAGCATACATCTGGCTCCAAGAATCCAAGAGGTGCAGATCGGAACAAGTCCATTGCCCTCACAAGGCAGTCTGACAGCAAGAGTAACTTTTCCTAGCATCACTCATCTTGTATTTGCTGTTACGGCTCCTTGTCCATTGGCAGTCAATCGAAACCATGGCAGCAAGCAGAACATTGGCGCCAACCTGCAACACTGCTGTGGCATTTCTACTGGTCGCGTGGACGAAATGGGATACATGCAGCGAAGCTCCTCGTCCATGTATATGCCCCCCGCTGCTGCTTCCATGTACACTGAAAGCGCCTGCTTCCACAGCAACTCTCCTCGACATGCAGCCAGCAAGTCACACTGCAACAAAGTGCGGGAGGGACGCAAATCAAGCTGTATGCAGGCGTGTGGCCCTTCAAGGCCGTTGCTGCTGAGTTGATCGTCGAAATGTCAGGCTGAAGCGTTGCGGCGGACATCGTGCTGACAAACGCACATGCTTGCTGCCACCAGAACGGTGACGATCGCATGGCAGCGATGGCAGCATTATACCTTGCTAGCTGTAGCGTTTTCAATGTTTTCAGTCCAGCACGATGCCAACCGAAACAGAGCCCAAGAATCAATCGCACATCCACCTGTGACGGTGCGGCCTGTTTGGTGCCTGCGGATCGACATTCAACACTCAAGCGCTCTGCTGGCAGACTGCTCAAACGATGCCTCGCCTCTAAGAGACTTGCGTGCCGCCTCAAAAAGTGCCAAAGCTTCCTGCCACCATCCTGCGCTGCCAAGTGCATGGATCGCAGCTGCGTAGTCCTCACAATTCACCAACTCAGTGCTTCGGCATCAACCTTAATACCTTATGCGGCATGACCAGCCTGCGAAGAAGCCAAATAACCTTTGTCTTGAAGCTCCGAAAGTAGGCGTGCAATCTGGAGGCGACCAACAGATGTCTGACCTGCTCGGTGCCATCCGCTGACGTCTTTGCTACCGACTAGTTTGATGCGCCTGTTCTGCGTAGACTTTGGAGCTGTCGCCGCAGCCGGTGTTTCCTGGCTCGCTGCGCTCGCTTGCCCCTTGCGTCAGCGGCTGCAGCCTGCAAGAAGAAAGCATCTTGGCACAGCGAAAAAATGTGTGTTTGCATCCAGAAAGCAAGCACACCTCCATCGACCCATCAGCCACGGCCGCAACAGCCGCAAGAGTCGCAACGGCTTCAGTTCCGCCACCAGGACTTCGCCAAGTGCCATGTTAAGGACAAAAGGGGAGGCCCCCGTGATGCAAAGGGAGCTTGCGTCAGAGCTGTGAACGGATGATAACGCAAGTGTTCGTGTGTGCGCTTCTGGTGCGTGCTTGCGCCATCCATGTTTGAAGCATGGCTGGCCTCAGCTCTCAGGTCACCTGGTTGTAGTCTTGGCATGTAGGGACTGGCTACAACACCGTGCTGCTCGTTCCGTGATGCAGCAGAATACAGAAATGTATGTTGCCAAGACGTGCCAGCAGTGAAATTGCGGCCATTGACAGTTCGAGGCCCTTTGAAGATGAGCCGCTAGTTGCCGCACGCTCTTGCTCCTCTGATCTGCTGCTCTGCACCAAGGCAGACTCGCATCTTTTTGCACGTGAAATCTAATCTGGCTGAGGATTCCTAACGTATGTTGCATCAGTCCAGGTTCCACGAGTCCTGCATCATGACTTGAGGACATCGCATGTGGGGATGCAAGTGTTACGAGAGGCCTCACGCTGTTCGCGAACTTGGGTACCTCCTTGGCCTCAGCAAGTATCATCTCTACGTTGTCATACGTACACGCCAGGAGGGTGACAAAATCACAGCTTGAACACCCGAACTTGAAAACTACCGACATATCTCGAACTCTGGCACTGGGTAACAGGCCAACGACCGAAAAGCACGCATCCAGCCGTAGCAACCGATGATTCTTCTTTTGCCTCCGGGTCTGCCACTCGAAATACAATTCAACATCCATTCCACCATAAACACAGAAATGGCAATTGAGCCTGCTGATGACAAGCTTGCAGTCGAGCCTTTCATTTGAGATGGACATGCCAGGAACATCTTTCGGACCCAGCTGGGACGGAAATTTGAACAAGACGAAGACTGTTTTTGGCGATCTTATACTTAACTAGTCATGCGCTCTCTAAGAAAATCTGCTCGTCTGCGGCGTGCTCGGCGATCGCCATTGTAATTCATCGACCGTTCCGGCTACATCCAGCGTTCTCACCTGCATCCGACCCGTGGCCTTGGCCCCCGCTTCTCGAGCTGAGCTGGTCCGCAGCGTCGGCTTTGGACCAAGGTCTCTATCTACGTAGCTGCAAGACTGGCACTGGGCGATGGCGCGCAATGTTGACGGGGCTTTTGGCGAAAGCACCAAGATCAGGAGCCTAAAAGATCTGCTGCAAGGTCTATTTCTGCCTGGATGTCAAATTCAAATCTTGATGGAGTATCCCTCGAAGGCCATCATCCAAAAAGCAAATAAGTATACTGATCTGTCGACTGCGCATTAACACCCACCAAAAAAGGAGGTCTCAGGCATGACACTGGAGATTTGGCCATCCACTACTCCACGGGAAGACGCAGCATCACATACAAGTTGGCAACAGCATCAATCCATGCAAGGATCCAGACTTGGAATAGGTTCTGACCGCTGACCCACTTGCTACATCTACCAAGGCTCCAGCGCGTCACCACGCCTGACTTGAAGAGCAGGAAAGAAGCCAAAAAGCCTTGGGGATGCAGGAGGGAGAGGGAGAGAGCGGCACATCCTACAAACTGCCATCTTTGAGCAAGCCTGCCAAGACAAAGCTCAGACACCACTCTTCCACTGAATTCTCTGTGTCAGGTATGTCATGTATCTGGTCTGTCAGGCCATACAGCTGCAGCCTTCTGCCACAGACGAATTCCATGTGGACAACGATTCACTCCACTCCCCACAACTTGATGAATCTTTTTTAACAGATGCATATGGGTCCCTGGCTGCTGCCCCCAATGTGTGTGCGTAGAGGTCGTGGGTGCCGTCGTCAGGATAACCTCCTTCAGGCAAGACAGATCCCACTTTTCTCAATGCGCTCTGCACACCAGGCAGCATCATCATTAGGACCTGCTTCACTGGGCTCTCAGGGGAACCGCGGAATGCAACGTCGAAGTACCTGAGCCCAATGACGTCTGCAAGCTACAGTATGTACGCCATCCAGTGCCTACAACAACTCACATGATCGACGAGCGCACCCTGTGAAACCATCCAGTTGCCCATCTTTTGTGACCCTGGCATGGCCACTAATGCAGTTGCCATCAAACGTGATAACACGACGAGGCCACCTCATTGTGCACGTCAGAGGCCTGGCTGCCTGACAAATGTTGCGTCAGGGTACCAATGGAATCCAACAGTAAACTAATCCGCCTGCAGTTCCTGTATGGTGATCTTTAGAAGATCAATCTCCAGCACAGGGCTGGCGGTTCCAGCCAGTTGTTTCGGCCTTTGCTGTTACAGCAAGACAAAGGTGCTGTCACAAGGAGGGGGGCCTTCCCTGTTCTGAAGATGGTGTGACCATGCAGGTGTCGCACAGGTAAACGCATAATTAACCAGCCCTTTCCACACTTCTGCATCCCTTCAATGCCGGTTGCTGTCAAGGACCGTGCACTCGGTAAGCTACCTGTGGGAACTCCATCTTCTACTCTATGTCCATACTATGTTGTTTTGACCCTAAACCCTGTGTAGCCACGATGTAACCTCTTCAAAGGAAACCCATGTTATGGTGATTTCACGCAAGTTGAGCAACCCAGTCCATCGTCCGTTCAGTGCTCGGGGAGCATGCTTGGGGATGGCTGCTTCAGACAAAGCCCCCCCTTCCACAATCGCTGCACCATATAATGGCACGTAAGATTACAAGGAATATTCACTGTTAATTAAGGGGTGTGGTTTGCCTCTGACAGAACAGGCTATGCTCCCGGCGAGAGGTTGACAAACATACCTGTCTGCAGGTAATACCTTTGCTTGAGCAGTACTACTCAATCGCACGTTCAAAGCTGAAAAAGGGAAGCCTCGCAAAATGCGACTTGCAAACACTCTTGAAGACAAGTCGCATGCGCTGCTCTGCCAAGAACTCATCACGCATGCACGAAAAATCTGTCCCATACCACTGCATCATCGAACCGTTGAAGTCCTCAAAGTGCCTTAGCGAGCAAGCGAGCAAGCAAGCAAGCACGCGGGCCCCGAAAGAACCAGATAGCTTTCTTTATAACCTTAGTATTCTAGTAGTTTCCATCTAATTTTCCATTATCCCCTATATATATGTATATGATTCTACCCATGGCGTCCCTGCTAGGGATGGGCTAAGATGGCTGCTGCTGCTCGCCATCAAAGGTCTGCTGCTTCTCGCGGCAAGTTTTGAAGGGACCAACCGGCGCCAGGAAAAGCGTGGCATGAGAAGGGAACAGGGCACCACCTGAGCAGATATTGGCACAATTGGCACTAACAGTAAAAATGATAGTACAGTAATCATAGTAGAAAAAAATGATGGTACTAATAATAATCGACTGCAGAAGCACAGAGACCAAAGCCAGCCTGGCTTCAGAAACCGGTCGCGGGCAACGAGTACGCCTGATTTTGTGTCGTTACTCCCGCACCCATGATTGTCTGACTTCAAGGATTAACCAAGTCACTGTCCAGCATACTTTCTCTCAGTAGGAAATATCCCATCCATTCCTCGTGCATTCGACATCATGCAGTTCCCCGTCATGGCTGACGTTGTATGCAACTTAGCGTCGCTGATGATGACATCCACCATGCATGGCAGCGTCACTGTCTCCTTGCGGTCATTGAAGTCTTTAAAGGAGCTTGTGCAGGCTGAGTCTTATGCTGCGGAGCGAGAATCGACAGTGCCCTGCACCACTTTGATGATATGGCTCAAGCCTTCACAGCCGAAACATGACAATGGCCAAAACCAATAGTACCCCGCCAGCCTTGTGCTTCCACTATTTTGCGACTCCGGACTGCCATGTCTGTGGCCTGCAAGGCCATAGTTTCTCGAGCTCTGCTTGATACTATGGCTGCTATGACCCTGCCCTGGCCTCGACTGCAAAGACTTGTTTAGCTCCTGCCTTCGCTGCGAAGATGGACCTGCTGCGGCTGCAGATGGGTCGTGAGAGGCATGTATATTCACGTGCCGACGAGCAGCAGGATGCAAGTTCCTGCCCCTACATCCAGCACCTGAGCGTGAGCTCAGCCCATGCACAAGTGCGAGCCGCTTCTCTGCCACTGATGGAAACTACAAGCTGAGGACAGGGCTACCTTGTCCTTGAAGTTTTCACGATTGCGCCTGAAGGCCGTGGACTTGCATGCCGCTTACAAAACGAAGCCGAATCTTAGCGAAGACAAACTGGTTGCTCTGCTGCCGAGCAGTTCTGGAGCCAAAGACGATGGCTGAAATGCGAAACTCAATTGCGCCACTCTAGCTGCCAAGACACATAACTGCATCAAAGTAAGATCCCGTGCGATGGGCATCCTGCAAGTAGCTTGAAAATCATTTGGCTCTCTAATGTGTCCATGTCCTTTCTCAAGTAGCAGGTTGCAACACTTCCATGGTCCTCCAGCATGTCCATCTGGTGATAAAGGTAGGCATACTCGCAAAAATAATTGGCATTGTCCTGAGGCTGCAGCAGCCAAACATTGGCTTTGCCCAAGCACGCCTTGCTTCTCTTTGCATTTACGATTCCGTCTCATCTGGCGGCTTCCCATCTTTTAACGCAGCGCCTGCACATGCATGCACATATCATCGAAACACCTACAGTACTTAATCCCTGCTTTTTCATTAAAAAAATACCCTTTGTGCAAATTTGGTGTCAAGTACGACTTGAAAGGCAGAGGCATTTTTGGGCCAAAGTGCTCGTAGATTTAAAGAGAAATGTTCTCCAAATCCTACAAAGCAACAGAAGGACTTGTAGAGGGTTCTTACTTGATTTTACATAGGTTTTGATTGGGCTACAAACGATTTGGAATAGCTGTTGAATTTACGGCTTGCTTAGATTCACGAGCTCACCTTGACAAGCCTAAAGTTTAGGGAGACTTGCTTACTTGGTTGGTCTGGAAATTAGAGAAGCAAAGCTGATTTTGAAGGCTGATTTGCTTCCTAAAACTTATTAGTAATTAAAGGCTCAAACATTGCTTCCTGAGCTACCCCTTACGGAGCTTGCGTGAGAGGCTCTCTCTTCATGTATAGGAAACCTCCTAGAACAATGTACAAGACGAACAGAAACAGTCAAGGAGCGGCCCGCAAAGGCTCGCAAGGGGTCCCGCAGAAACGGTCCGGGGCCCAAGGTCCCCTAGAAGAATGGGCGCTGGGTCATGAAAAAAGGGCGTGGGGGGCCGGGGCTTATTAATCAAGAGCAAGGGTTATGCCAATCGGGTTCGCACACCGATGAGTGCATTTCTCAAGCAGCCCTGCGCGGCCGAATTACCGCACCAGTATAGCAGCACAAGAAGAAAGCATAGGAATTTGCGGGCTGTAGCGATGCAGAAAGTAAAAAAGCATATTATCCATCACGTTAGGCGGATTGCTGAGCACCAAAGTGCCTAGTCCAGGTTTGGGCGCATCGCCATCGGATATGCTCACAGCATCCGGCATGCTCAAAATTTCATGCACCAAAGAGGCGGCAGAGCTACAGCTTTGTGGGGAGATGTACTGTGTAAAAAATGTGTGTGGTTCCTGGCATTGCTACTCGTCATCATGTTGCTGTATGAACTGCTCCGCTTCGTCTTTTTCTGAGCGGTTCTAGGTGGCCACTTGAGCAACAAGGCTGCGACAAGCCAACCAAACCAGTGCTGTAAGCATGCTATGTGGGGACAATCATGTGCCGTAGCTCGACTAGAAAGCGCGCTGTTTGCCCGCTGTCCGCCCGGAGTCCGCACATGCCACGTCTGCATATGGCAACAGCAGACACATGCCCGCAAGACCTCCAATGACGGAGAACAGATTGCCCAACACGCTGCCTCCTAGTCGTACACGTTCACGGCTAAGTTCGCTCTCCCGGATTCCACGATGGACCGGTCACTGATTCCGCGGTACCCGCCACACACGGGCCGTCCCCCTGCAAGAGACCATCAAAAACATGCTTGATGTGCTTGCCATAAAAAAAAACTTAGCACTGGAAAGCCGCGCCTATTCGGGTACTGTATCTCCACCTCAGCCGCCACGGAGCAGAAAAAGATGCGACTGCTTGCAATGATGTTTGTTGGTATTAGTTGTGTTTGGATCTTTCTGCGAACATGTCACCAGCTCAGCAGCATGGTGCAGATCGAAAGGTATGTACATGGGCCGTGGTAGCTCTGGCGGCGGCCTACGCACATCACGCTTTCTGATCCAACGAAGCACTTCCTCCGACAACGGTAACAGAAAGGGGATTGTCAAAATTATGGTCCCTATTATAATACGGGGCCTAATTTAGGGGACCCAAAAAGGGACCATAATTTTGACAATCCCCCAGAAGGACAAACCTTGGATCATATCGCAGAATGACTCCCCCGTCTCGGGTGTAGCCTGGAACAGATCCACCGATCTGACGTACCAAGCACATAGGTTCATGCATACACCACAGCGCACCGAAGGCTCGAGGGGAATTTTGAGATTCATCCCCATGAGTTGGTGGTGCAGATGCCTGACGACCAGTGCTGAATGGATTCTTCCTTCATCTCCTTGGCACCATGCCTGGGATCTGCTCTGGCGTCTGACCAAGGCACGAACCTCAACATCAGTGAGCAGAGGCGCGACTGACTTCCAAAACAAGCATGAACCTGATGGCTGCTGCACATGCTGGGAAAGTTTTGCTAACTAAGCGCTCAACGTCTACGCGACACAGTGGGCAGGTAACATTCCTTGACAACCACGATCGAACGCACTCTTCGTGGAAGACGTGCCGCGCGGCACAGGGAAGCTGCATCGCGTCCTGCAGCAGTTCTGGGTCATTGGCAAGAATCACCTTTCTGAAGAATGCCACCGCTTTGATATGGCTGCTTCACGAATAATACCAACAGTTTGCATGCTGCATATGTATTCGCAAGCTAGACGACATGACAGTAGCATGTCAATTCCAAAGGAGAAAATGGAACTGCACAGGCAGCCATCAGGCCTCGTGTGGCAACATGTTTGCCAAGCATATCGCGCACTCCGTGTTGTCGTCGGCCCGGCACCGAACTAGCTCGTGAAAATCTGCATCATCAAAGCGCTCCACAGACGGAATTGATCCAGGGTCCTTCAACTGTTTCAGCCAAGCTTTCAACGCATGGGGGCACAGCAAGTTGACCCTTCACGTTTCTATGCATCTCCAGAGTTTCACGTGCAATTCAACATCAAGATCCTCCTCCGCACTTGCGTTGATCAACCCAGCTTCCATTTCAGATCTCCGAGCGTCAAGCCGATGGAAATAGTCTTCTAAATCATCCAAAACCTCATGGTTACATTCCCTCTGGGGTTGTGAATCCATGGCAACTGAAGCATGAACGCCAACAAAAGTCGACAGACAACAACACCTTGTCAGCTGCGTCACATTAGGAGGGGGTCCAGGTGGACCTTCCGATGCCGCGGGTGGTTGCAACGACACTGGCTGGTCGCCATTTTCCTCGGTCAGGGCCACATCAAGATATGACAGCCGAGAATTTGCAAGCAAAAGACACATCATGCGAAAACCGTGCAAGAAATCTTTGCATCCAAGGCTCACTGTCCGATGTGTCGATATTATCAAAACGGGAATAGTCAATCTGCATCAATCTACTGCATGTTTTGAAGTTGAACGTCAGCGGCTGCATCGCAACATGTCGCAAGGAGCTAGCCCAGACTCCAAAATACACACTTCGCGTTTCTGGGCCAGCATTGGCTGGAGTCTCCGAGCTGGAATATGGCCAGGAAACGGGATCCCTTGCATGGGGCATATCCCAGGCGAACCACTACTTGTTTCGGCAGAATGGCCGTGCGCAACATTGGTTCTGTTTATATGAAACATGTGAAACCCTAATTGGAGGTGGCAAAACACTGCAAAAGCTTTGCAGTTTCTCACTTTTGGACAGATTTCCGCGAGGCTATGTCCCTGAGCATTACATCTTGCCGATTGCCCCCATGGCACACCCCGCCCCGATAGCAGCACAACATTACCCCTGCAGGTTCGTCTCGCTGCAGCCTCACCACAGCACCCATCGCCGGTCAAGCTCAATGTACAAAGGCACCTGCCCTTTCAGCCAAAATTCGGGAGCGCGCAGCCTAGACGTACCCCCAACTGCGGGCCCGAACACGCCCACATCATGCATACCATTGAAGCCATAATAAACGGGTTGAATTTTTTGACGATTTTTGTTTGGCTGGGGGCCTGGAATCGCAGGTCGCCTCACACGAGAGCACGATTCTGTGGCAAAAGCTATGACGACTGATGAGAAATCGTCAGAAACGATGAAAATTCATGAGAATCGGTGAAACATGATGAAAATCATGGAAAGACAGTAAAATGACAGCTTTTTTTTTCCACGGACCATTTTACGCCTGATCCACAAAGGCTTCTAGTGCGCCAACTACCGGCTGCCAGCTCAGGCCGCAAAGGCAAGCGGCTGGGGCCAACAGGGTCGGTCCACTGCAGCACTACATCCAGCGGCGGGCCCCCGCAGGTGCCCGGCCGCAGGGGCTGCTGCCAGGGGCCGCCCAATGCTGTGCTGGCGACCGCTTGTTGGACCGCCACGGACAGCAT
>CAJNIZ010004836.1:94575-118687 GCA_905231905.1 Symbiodinium pilosum | reverse complement strand
TTTTCGCGACATACCCAAAGATTTTTGTACTGCGGAAGACGTGAAGGCTGCGCGACAAGGGGTATGTAGCAGGCTGGCGTTTCAAAGGGTATGTAACAGAAGGCTTGCGGCGCGGAACGCGACAACCCCGCTTTTCGGCACATCCCCATATGTATATATACATACATAGATTAATCATTACGTGCCTCCATACAATCCCTACCTGCCGCGGTACCTTTGCAGGTTTGCTTCCTGTTTGTATCGGAGACCACGTTTAGGGTTGAAAGGTTGAGAGAGATATCAGCTATACTCTAAACTCCTTACAGGGGGTTCTATAGCATATTATATAGGGGACCATTATTGGGAATATTCAGGGATGCCTACAATCATGTGTTTTGTTTGTTGGGCCCCTAGTAGCCATGCTTTGCTGCTCGAAGAAGTTGTGCAAGCCGTGCGATGCGTTATCACGTATCTTCACTGCAATAGCCGGCTCATGCCCAGCTAAACCCTAAGGCCTGTTCGTTTCATGCCCACGCCCGAAAGGGGAGTATCATAGGGCTTCTTAAAGGGGAATACTGGGAGTGTACACTATGCTCACATGAATTCCACAAGCTATCTGCACAGCCATTTTTGGTGTCTCTGCACTCTCGAGATTTGCAACCCATAAGCCCTGGACTGCAAAGCTAAAATCGTACCCCCTAAGCATACAGACTTGAATGTACACTTCCAACAAAGCTTCAGAACCCATATATGCATGGGACCTGATGATCCCTAAACCCTAAATTTGTGTTTCAGACACCGTGGGGCCGGGGGGGGGGGGGAAACGGCCTGATTCTTTTTCTGGATCCAAAATGGTAATTGGTATATAACCCATAAATGGCGCACATGTATACATATATATATATACATATACACATATACATATATGTGTATATACGGATATGGGGATTTCCCAACATTAGCGGGGAAAGTTCTGGGGGCTACAGCATTTCGGGGGGTCTGCGTTGTGTTTCCCCTATGTATGGAAACTACCACATATACATATCTGTATGTATTTATACAATATCCCCCTGCAAGGGCTTCTGAATCCCTAAGTTCCAACTTGAGCTTCCAACAACAAAGCCCCTTGAATCGAAGTATCCAAAGGGTCCAAGTATGTAATAATGACATACTCCCCCCAAACCAGTATCACTAGCATTCCTAATATCCTAAGTACTCTAAGCCCTGAACCCTAAACCCTAAACCCTTAGGGCTATGTTTTTAAAGGCCAATGCTGTACTCTGAAGATGGCCTTGAGGAGGCTTAACTCGTTGGAAGTTTGTGGTAAAGGGTTGGATTTTTAGGGTTTAGGGTTTAGGGTTGTGGACCCCTAATTAATAACAACCTCCTTTTAAGGGCCTAAATATTAGGATCCCTATTCTAATCCCTCTTAAGGGGAGGGGGTTATTAATCAGGGGTCTTGGTGGGGGTTTGGAGCTTTTACGGTTTGTTTCAGAGGTTCAGGAAGACGTTGGGTTCTAGAGCCTAACTCAAAGGGTCCAAGTACCCAATCATCGTACAGAATCGAAGTTGCCACATTCGGGTGTCTCCAAGCATGGTGCGTGCAGGGACCTCAGGGTGATAGGTATGTGGGATTCGGGTCCTTATGATAATTGTTAAGAACTATATATGTCTGTATATATATATATATGGGAGCCCATGCATCCCGCCCTTCTGCTCTCATTACCCAACACTTTCCTTCATTACTGATGGCCACGGAGCAGTTCTTCATAGATGCATGTCACATAGCTACCTATATGTTTTTGGTGCTGAATGCGGCTATACCACCAGGGGTTAGGTTAGGGAAGAGGGCAGAGGGGTGGTTGGGTTGACCCCTTAATTCCTTCCCCCTTAATATTATGGCTCAGGGTTTAGGGTTTACGGGAATATTCCCCATATACATTTGGAGGGTTGGAGAGTTTTAGCATCGGGGGAGGTGAATTACCAGGTTCTTGCAATGCCTCACCTTCACAATGTCCGCCATGCATCCCATTCATTTCTCGGTCCCTTAGCGGGGGATCGTTTGGCCCGATTTGCTGAAGGTCCCTGCCATTACGCTAAGTAGGGTACCTGAATGCCCGCATGGTTTGGGGCAGAGGTTTTAGGAAGATATGTAGCTAGTCGCCACGAACTGACATGCGGTTTCTAAAGCGCCCTGAACATATGACCGTCCTTTCTAACGGGTATTCACGGGGCTTCTTAGCACCATCTTCTTTAATCCTTCATTAGTGAGGATCCAGGAAATTCCCTCGGTCCCTACATAGCCAAGGACCCTTTGTCAAGTCTCAAGTCCATCATATCGATGAACCCTCAGCCTTATCCTACATGTACGTATAATCCCTCTGGAAGGACCTAAGAGTACCCCTTTTTTGAGGAGCTTGTTCAGCTAAGACTAAGCAGCCCTCCCCAACCCCTTGATTATGAATATTCCTTCTGCGTAACATCGTATGCTGGGAATGTATGCTGTTGATACTAAATATAAAACCTGCATGGCTTTAGCAAGCTATAATACCATATTCTTAGGGTAGAAGGCACGCAGGGTCACGCAAGAACGGCCTGTGGAGGCAAGGCGCGCCCAACATAATGGGTTCGGGTGTAAGGTCCGCCCGCCACAGCCGCCCCACGAGCCTTGTGCTAAGGGGAACAGCAACCGAACACCCTGCACGCCCCAGCCGCAAGCCCATGCAAAAAGCTGCATTCTACAATCCCTAGAGCCATTCAAAAGCCAGAATCTCCAACTTACACGCAGAAATCTCGGTGGCAATGGTTGTCAACCTCTAACCCAATGCTCATATACTGCCCCAAACTTGTAGTCTTGTAGTACAAATGTTATCACCACAATCCCAAGCATGCGATCAACGTATATCTGGGCCCTTGCATGGACATAGGTTAAGGTTTAGGTCTCTGAGGTTATTCGGGAGGTCTAGGTGGACCCGTAAGAACCTATTAAACTCTGGACCCTAAACCTTAAGCCCCTAAACCCAAAACTCTGAACCCTAAACCCTAGACCCTGAACCCTAAACCCCTGAAACCCAAAACCCTCAACCTTGAACCCTAATATAGTAGTTTCCATTTCATTTTCCATTATCCCAATATACCCCTAGCATATCTTCTTTTTAGAGACCTGAACCGTCTGGTACACCGCGGAGCGGCGTTGTGCAGTCAGCTCTGGCTGAACGCCCGGCAAGGGAGACCCTAACCCTAGATCATGAAACCGCAAACCCCAAACCTTATACACCCCGCAATCCTAAACCCTAAACCTAGAACCCAAATCGCTGAACACAAAAAGTTCTCACCTTGTTTTATGCATATATCAACCTCTACATGATTCTTGTACGGTTCTTCCGAAACTGTCCACATAGGATCCGCCTGACTTAAGATACAGCACCACATCAACACCTATGCAGTCAGGGCCCAATCCTTGAAAAAGGCTTCTTGTTCTCGGCCAGAGGCCGAAACCCTAAGCCCTAAACTCTCTCCAATCTGGCCATGTACAACCCTTCGCTGACCGATGGCTCTGTCGACCATGGCGCAGTTGCATGGGCGCCTCGCACAGTCTTATCCCATCCCCCACTCGCACCCTCGCACCCTCAATCCTAAACCCTAAACTCGCTAGCCCGGTTGAAGATACCTGACCCTCTGAATTTCTAGACCATCCTAGATCCTATATATAAGGGTTATATGGTGTATATAGGGTATGTAGGGTTTAGGGTGTAGAGGGCTTATAGGGTTTAAGGTAATAGCCTACCTAGAGCAACCAATGTACCTATAAACAAGGGATTTGTACCTAACGCTTTGGTATCTTTACTTTTGGATCCTAAACCCCAAACGCCGAAGCTTAAAAGAAAGACCGACTTTGGACTGAGCTGATCCTCCAATGTTAGGGCTTATGGTTGTTGTGTTTGGGGTTTAGGATTCCTTTTCTGCTCTGGACGAGTCTTTCCCTGACTACTGGTTGTAGCCGCAGGCCGCGTGCCTAGGGTTGATCTGGAGTAGCCAATGGACCTATAAACAAGGATTTGGTACCAAATATGTTGGTATCCTTACTTTCTTTTCAGGGTCTAGGCTACTCCATGTAGAGCCGACCCTAAACCCTAAACCAGTGTAGAGCTTATAAGGTTCAGAGACGTAGCGTGCAGGGCCTGAGGCTTCCCCCAAGATATGTGGAACGCATTCTAGGCCTCTTGCCAAGTACAGTAGTCCACAAAGACGTCCACGAGGTTGCATAATGAGCATCAAGATAGCCAGCTGAGCATGATGGCAGAGAATGTGGTTTCCTGAGAAAATATTTCCATCAATGAATACAAATACTCCAAAACCTAGCCCGGAGAAGTCTCAATACCAGAGGGGGATCAAAATTGGGCTCTTACTCGGGCATTCCCTCTCTCTCTCTCTCTCTCTCTATATATATATATACATATGTATATGATGTATATGTATAATTATATGTGCTACCATACATGTATATTTATACGTTGCACATACATATGATAGGAGTCGTGTCATGATGATGACGCAAAAAGTCCCTCTGAATTTTTTCCAGCCTGTATCAACCTGAACAGAAAAATCAAGAAATGGAGGTCTGGCCGGGCTTCGAAAATGAGAGGGTTTGGGGTTCAGGATTTAGGTTTTGGAGATATTATCCCCCAATAATTGTAATCGAACGGAAACAAAAATGGAAAATGAAATGGAGGCTGGGATTGTAGAGCGTTGTTTTAGAAAAGTTGCTCACCTTCACCCGTAAAGTTGAGATCCTATAGCTATCATATCACTACAATAGGGTCCGAAGTATGAAGTACCCAAGCCACTTTTTGTTTGAGTCACGGCGCCAGGCGAGCATCTCAAATCAGGGACTCTGCCTTGCAAACTCTTTCACCAAGCATGTGCTTGCTTCAACGATTAGAGTGGGTACACGATGTTAGGAGCATGCCAACCTAGTTTTGCAGTGGTTATGCATATTTTGATATAGTCGTAGTAATCATACTGGTAGCAGTAAAATATTAACATTGATAGTAGTCGTAAACATATAGGTGTAATGAAAATCTGGTAACTTGAGAACTCAAACCCTGACAATGTGCGTAGCAATGCAGCAAGTGGGCCCCAAAAAAAGGTCACTGCAGTGCAGGACTTGTTTAGGGTTTAGGGTTTAGCGTAAGTTCTATTCCCGGGGGTGCTTCCCGTGGATGGAACATTCGGGGTTTGCAGCAGCTGCATTCTTGGCACATACCAATGTAGTCATTCCGACTTCGTTGTCTTGAACCCTAAACCCTATATCACCCTACTGGTGTGGAATGCTGGCACCTATCAAGCTCAGACACCTCTTCTGTCCTCCCTACTTGCTGTGATCAGAAGATGAGTATAAGCCTGGACCTTGGTATTGAGATTATCATGTCTAATACTCTTTCTAGTATTATTTACATGACTACTCGTAGTACTAGTACTGGTGGTGGTGGTGGTGGTGGTGGTGGTGGTGGTGGTGGTGGTGGTGGTGGTGGTGGTGGTGTGGGTGTGGGTTGTTGTACTAGTACTCTTTCTACATCATCGCTGCCATAAAGAGCATGTACTCAAGCTACAACTTTCTTATCGCCCAGCAATCAAACCTCTGCCAAACAGCACCGTTGGTCCCAAATATCATATAGGGACCAAAATGAATAATTAGCCACATTATGGTCCTACTTTCTGTGTATGATCCTTGAATAGGGCACCTCAAATGGACCTGAAGATCAAAGTCGTAACATTTCAGGCTTCCATAGTACTGCAATTCCTGGGGTGTGGGGTACCTAAGGGGTGTGGTGCAAGATGTTTACTCCGTGGACGGTAGTAGGCTAATCTGAATGGATGGATCCTTTGAAGCGTCAGTACAATCCCGTTTAATGGTCTCTTTAACCGCTTCTTTCATTCCCCCTCCTCACCACCCTAAACCCTAATCTCTAAACCCCTGCACCTAGCATGGTCTAGTAGTTTCCTTTTTCTTTCCATGTTATCTGCCAGGCACCCCCAAGACCTTAAAAACCCCAAACAACCTTGTAGTTTCCTTTTTTACGTAAACCCTAAACCCTCAGCCCCTAAGCCCCAAACCCTTAAACCAAAAAACCCTAAACCCTAAACCCTTCCCAGGTTCTGGTATCCACAGCTTTAGTCTTCTTGATGACAACTGGCCTCGGCTTTTTCTATGGAGGCTTAGCGACTTGGATACCATCGGCGTGCGTGGGTGACTTTCTTGAGAATGCAAGAAGAGACTACCATACCTTAAGGGTCCAAGGACCGAAATAAAAGGGTTTTAGGGCCCAAATACCGTGCATATTATAGTATTTGGGCACTACAACCTTATCATTTGAGTACTTGGACCCGTAGGGATATGAGCTATAGTCTAAACTCCTGAAAGGGGATTAAATAGGGGAGTAGTATATGGGCTAAGATACGAGGAGTTTAGACTACAGCTCAGATAGGATCCACCAGGATCCCCAACTATCCTTCTCAAATAAGGCCGTTCCTTGGGTTCTATACAGGCTACTTGAGGGAACTAGGTACTATTCAGGGTTTGCGTCCAGGGTGTTGGGTTAGGTGTTTGAAGTGTAGGGCCACGTTGGGAAAAGTGGAACAGGTTATAAAAACTCTCACAGGGGATGGTTATGTGAGAAGTATTGAGGGGCTACTATAGGAATTCATGCCTGCATTTTCCAATTCTGCTTGGAGAGAACTTAAAGCCCAAAACCTAAACTGTAACCCTTAACACGAGTTAGCCCCAGCCGTGCTTCATATTGTTCTGAAGTTTGCGTGCTGCCCTCACTCTAACATTTGAGAATATTTATACTATAATGTATAGCCTTTTATATGGAAGGCTCTATGATGGCCCCGGTAGAGACTGTTACAGGGCCCTAAACCCTAAACCGGGTGGGGGCACGACCCAACTTGAAGCTCTGGATCAGAATCATGCGTTCCCACGAGAATCCTGGCAGGTAGACCCCAGCCTTAAATTCGAAAGCCACAAAAGGGTTTAGGGTTTAGGGTACAATTTTACCGTACTTCGTACGTAGGCTGCAAAGGGTGTTATCGGCAGAGTAATCCCAATAGGGGACGCATAACCCTGTTCATAACCTCCTTACTCGGTCTTACGAAGCTCCCTGCCCCTGCACCTGTATAGCCCCAGTTTCCATTTAACTGTCCATTTTCTGTTGGTTTTGCATTATGTTTCTGCATTATCCCCTAAGCCCCAAACCCTAAACTGGGTTCCATTATGTTGGTGGTATAGTCCCCCTTAAGTAGATAGAATATGGTTTTTTCGTTACATTATACAAAGATCCCTATATACCCCATATTCTATCTACTTAAGGGCGACTATACCCTAAACCCTAAACCCTAAATACACCATCATCTATCTACTTAAGGGGGGACTCTATCCCTAAAGACTTGGGGGTCCTAGGTGCGTGACACCAACATCATCAACACAATGTTGATGATCGTGTCTCAACAGCAGAGGGGTGCCGTTTTCCAGAGCTGTGAGATGATAAAAAGCTTAGGGTTTAGGGTTTAGGGTTTAGGGTTTAGGGTTTAGGGTCTAGGGTCTAGGGTTTAGGGTTTAGGGTTTAGGGTTTAGGGTTTAGGGTCCCGAGTATGAAAAATCCATCAGGTACTATGATGCTGAGATATCTTGAGTAGATGGACCTCCGAAAGAAACAAGTAGCTTTAAGACACCTTGTGGGTATTTGCCTTCGACCAGGGGGCCTCTTCCGTAGTTGTGTGATACAACTCGGCCTTGGCATTAAACAACTTAGTAGCTGAGTAGGTATCCTTTTATCCTTTATCGCGCCTGTATATATATATATATATGTACACATACATATAGCTACGTATGTATGTATGTATGTATGTATGTATGTATGTATGCATGCATGTATGTATGTATGGATGGATGGATGTATGTATGTATGTATGTATTTAAAAGATGCATATCGTACCCTAGTAGCATAACTGGTTTGGACCAAAGGATCCAGCAGCTAGGAAGGGAACCTAGGAGGCTTCCAGAAGACACTTGGCTCAGTCAGCACATACAGAGATCACTGGAGCCACTCATCTTACCTTCAGGGTTTCAGGTGCAGGGTTTAGGGTTTTGGTTTAGGGTGTAGGGTTTAGGGTTTGAGGTTTTAGCCCGGAACGAAGGAATGGAAAAGAACATGGGAACTACTATACTGCGTTATGTAGGGACTACTATAGGGATCCATTCCTTCATTCCTAGCTAACCAAAGGTAAGTCACGCCGCCCTGCATGTAGTGTCTGTAGTAGTTCGGCCTTGAACCTTCCGTAGGCCAAAAACCCTAAACTCTACAAAGCTACCAACTGTCAACCCTGCAAATCCTTCGCGCCAAATCCCTATTGTAGACCTTCGATTAGTAAACCCCCTCCCTTTAATGGCCTTCATATCAGCATTCCTATTATAATCCCTACGAAGGGGACGCTACAAGCCTAAACCCTAAGCCCTAAACCCTAAACCAACACTGCAAGCTCTTGGGAGCTCCCTGCTTCAAAGTCTACTTCATGCTTGGCCTTATCGGCATGGCATGCGCGGTCCCTGGTTTAGGATTTAGGGTTTAGGCACGGATCCCTTGTAGTAGTTCCTGTAGAGCCCCTAGGGTTTAGGGTTTAGGGTTTAGGGTTTAGGGTTAGGGTTTAGGGTTTAGGGTGGAACTCTTGCACATGTATACCTCATACCTTACATAGAGGTTATCCGAAGTGGTACCAGATGCCCCCCCCCTCCACCATAAGGCCCTAGACTGTACCCTATATCCTACAACCTAAGCCCCAAACCCTCAACCCTAAGTCCCCTATAGCTTTGGAACTGAATCCTGAGACCTACAAAACCTAAACCCCCATACCTTACCCTAAGGGTGCAAGGACTCAAATTATGGGGTCTCAGGGCCCAAATACTAGAATGTGAATGGTATCTGGGCCCTAGAGCCCTGTTATTTGGGTCCTTGGACTTCAGGGTTGGGAAAACCTCATTATTTGGGTCCTTGGACCCTTAGGGTTAGTAAACCCTAAACCCCATACCTTGAGAGGTGGTCACGATGGGAGTCGTTACGCTCACCTGGATTATCTTCGGTCGCTTTGGCCTGCGAAGCACTACTTGCCTGGGTGGGGTCGGGGGTTAGGGTTTATGGGTACAGCGTTTAGGGGTTTAGGGTTTGGTGTTAAGGGTATGTAGGGGTACATAGGAATGCACAGAAACATACCGGGATAGCGCGTTATGGGCATCTATGTCTTTGCGATCTATCCTTTCATTCCCTACTAGCCACCACTACTATATTGCTTTCTCAGAACGATTACTCCTCAAATGCTAGAACATTGGATTTGCAAAAGACCAGGCGACTATCCGGCCAGCGAAAGATACCTTGTCTTGGGTCTTCGCAATTTGCTGCTGCAAAAGCATGCTGCGTTTTGCAGTTGTTGTGAAAGTCATAAACCCTTCGAGCAAAACTCAAACATCGCTCCTCGTTTTGCTCCCTGAAGTGTAGCCAAAACCGCTGCGAATCAACATTCAGTTGGGGCAATGTGTGGCGAAGCGCCAACGTGCTGCACGGTTGACATGAATGTAACGAACTTGCAGCTATAGAGACCTGTCCCAAGTGCAAAGTTCGGACAATTTGCTGAACCTTCATGGTGTTTCTTATGTGATACTTATAGCTTTGTTCGGTCGCTGCTTGCCTGTTGTGTTGCCCGGTTGTAGGGAGAGACGCTGTTCTCTCTTCGTCATGAGTGTGGATGCCCTCATATGGCTCACCAGAAGAAGCTTGCAACAGAATGCACAACACAGCGGCTCCTGTGCATACGCTGTTGATTGGGTTATTTGGATTTCAGCTTTTTGCTGAGGGGCCCAAATCTCACTAGCTTTTTTTGCTTGTTCCCACCAAGTAATCTTACTGGTGCTTAGGCGGGAATAAGGGAGTATAATCCATATATACTCCGCATATACTATATTCCCTTGGTCTCTAC
Source organism: Symbiodinium pilosum (assembly GCA_905231905.1). NCBI lineage: Eukaryota > Dinophyceae > Suessiales > Symbiodiniaceae > Symbiodinium > Symbiodinium pilosum. The sequence continues at coordinate 108,679 of CAJNIZ010004836.1, read as the reverse complement.
TCACACCCAGAAAGTGGAACCCAAAGGTTTCTCTTTGGCTTATGGCGGCGATGGCCCCATCATCGGCAACTTCGAGTACTCCCTCTTCATGAACTTAGACATGAGCCTCTGACTCAACCTTTAGGGTTTAGGGGTTTAGGGTTTAGGGTTTAGGGTTTGGGGCTTGGGGGTTTGGGGGAAGGAGAATCAGATGGATAAGCAATTGGAACAGGACATGGAATATGGGATTATATAGTAGGTTCCAGCAGCCCCGAAGTGAATCAGCAAATGCAACCATGTAGGCCAGCATGTTAGGGGTAGCTTGAAAAGCAATAGAGGGGTTATAGGGTGTATATATATATATATTTAGAGGGGATATCTAGGGATATATAAGGTTTAGGGTTTCCCAACTTTAGGGGGGGTCCTTGTCAGGAGGTTGGTATCGGGGGTGTCTATATCTTGGGGTCTATATGATATAGGATTATATACGGTATATGGATTAACCCTAAACCCTAAACCCTAAAAGCATATAGGATGATATACGGTATATGGATTAGGGCCTGGGGCTTGCCAAAAAAAGTGTTGCACCTCTTGGGGCAGTGAGGGGATTCAGATGATTGCAGGTCATGGATTCCCTTAATTACCACCCGCCCAAACCACCCAACAAAGGTTCCCGCGTAACTAGCTGGAGTTGGCCCTGAGTGTCTTCTGGGTGTCCCTGTAAGTTCAAATTACCTTACTTAAGGAAGGTACTTTACATGATACAAGGGCGTTAGGATCACTAATACGTTTCCAGGAATACCCTTGAATGACAAATCTTTGGCTCAATGGGTGCTTAGGGTTCGAGGAGTCATTGATGTGGACAGTGTGCGCGCGTCTGGCGGTAGCGAAGTTGGTCCAGGGGCTACATGGGAATCACCCACGTTTTTTCCTAACAATCTATGTATCCTCATGGCCCCCAAGAGTAATGCAAGAGTAATGTAGACCCCGAATGAAGTAACACCCTCCCCTTAATAGGGATTATAATAGGGATGGGATCCTATTATTAAGGCCCTCGAAAGGAGGGGTTTATTAATCATGGACTTACATTACCCCTAATTCGACATTCCTGAATAAGTCATGGGCACGGAAGGGTTCCTGGATTATTTCCCTGAGCAGCGCTTGTGGTACTGCTGTGCTTTCCATGGTGATGTGGCTAGACTGTAACATCAGATACCACCAAAACTTCAAAAAGTACAAGAGACTGACATATATCCCCTGTTTGTAGAGCATCTTTCAATGTAGATGCGACGGTTGAGTTGAAAGCATACAGATGCAAAGGCCTCTAGAGCCAATAAGCAGACGCAGTGACATAGCACAGGATTCACGTTTGTTGTCCGCCCCCCCATTTCGCCGCAATACGCTCACCAATGTTTTTAAGGAACCGAGCGGTTGTACACTCACCACAACCTGTAACACAAGCCTGCCTCATATGTCCAAGGATTATATGGGGGGATACCGGCCTTCCCGGCCTCTCGGCGGAGAGGGGCCGAAAGAAAAAGACGTTGTTTCCCCTGAAGGAGGACGTGGAGGTTTCCAAAACCAGGGCTCCGTTATTGGGGGTACCTACAGTTAGGATTAAAGCATCTTGGGTTGAACCGGGTGGACTCCATTTTGTATTGAAACAGATTGGGACGAGTAGCCTTCAGGAGGCAATTCATCATAAACAGGTAAGATTTGGTGGAGCTCAAACACAAGTTTTGAAAATGAATGTGTGTTTGTCAATATTCTGCCATCAGAACATCTCACGTAGCAGTTTTCATGTTCCTATCCAGTATGATATGCGACATTGCCGTATTCATTCGCTGCCTGTTTCGTAAGCCAAGTGCGACGGTTTCGGCTTTGCCCTCCCCTCCTCCATAGCTTCAAGGGCTTTGGGACTGCCACTGAGAAGCTGCTTCAAACTAGGATCTTTGTGTAGTATGTCCCCGAAACTTATTCTTCAGGAATGAGGGAATGATAAGGACATGGAATTTAACATGTTCTGGGGGATGACATAGGTGCTTGTAAGGGGATAATCCACAACACAAGCCTTTCAGCCAAGATGCTGTGAGGGTCCATGTACCCAATAATTGGTTACCTGAGGGTGTTGGAACTTGTAATTCTAGTACAGGCGTTGCGCAAGTATTTGCTTATTAGGTACTTGGACCCTAAACCCTATACCGTGAACCAAATCCTAAACCCTAAACCATAAATCCTAGACCCTAAACCCTAAACCCTAAATCCTAAACCCTAAACCATAAATCCTAAACCCTAAAATCGTTCTTTCCAGTGTTCCAGGGCAGGTAGGCAGAGGACCACAGGGCCCTGAGCACTGTTGGGTTTAGGGTTCAGGGGTTTAGGGTTTGGGGGTTTGGGTTGAGAACTATTATAACAATAATGGTCATATTTGAATAAGGGTTAAAGTTAAGGGTCGTGGGCCTGCAAAGCCCGGAAGCCATGCCTACAACCTTCTCATACAGAAGACTCCCAAACTGCTCAAGCCCACTGTGCCGCTGGAAGACGCAGAGGATATAGGCAAACCCTCAACCCTAAGCCGTAAGCCCTAAGCCCTTAACCAGTAACACTAAACCCTGAGCCCTAAACCCTAAACTGGGGTTTCTTGATTATCCATTGATGCCTACCTGGGCTTGTGTTGGGAGCATTCTGCGCTTGTAATTTGCATAGCCTAATCTCTGTCAGCTATCCTTGCTTACAGAGAGTTCGTAGGGCATAAGGGCATACAATCCCTATGAATTTCTAGAAGCTATGTTCCCTTATTCCCTGCTAGCCCCCAGTAAGCTTGAAGTATGCCGCCGCCTTTGGGCCAGAGCTGTTTCTCGATAGTAGTTTTCATTTTCTTTTCCATGTTCCCAACATAATGACAATATACTAGAGGACAACAACCCCTAAGCCCTAAACCCCAAACCCTACACCCTAAAATTGTGGTTATTTTGGGATAATGGAAAAGAAGATGGAAACTACTATAGCAATGCAGCCTCAGGTCTGTGCTATGCATGCTTCAGCCTGACGTTTGTCATCTTGGCCACGGCGCAGCTTATATCATCTTAAAAAACCCTAAACCCTAAAACCCTAAACCCTAAACGGGTTTAGGGTTTCGGAGAGACCTTTGAAGGTGGTGAGGGGGGTTGTTTTGTTGCGGGTGGGGGTTGGGAATACGAAGTGCCGGCCGTTGACTTTCTATGGGGAGTACGTGTCAGGGACTATCCGACTATCCGTTAGGATGCATTTCTTTAATTTCGCGGAAGGGGCATCAGAAACCTACCTGAGCTATAGTCTAAACTCTTTAAAGGGGGTCAAAAGGGCGGACTATATAGGGGAGTATTTTTTGGCTGTATTAAGGGGGAGTCTCGGAGTTTAGACTATACCTCACCTGATTTCCCTGAAGGTTTCATTCCCCCCCCAAAGGAAAAATTGTATGGGCATTTCCCTAAAATGTCCTAGGTGGACCCCCCACCCGGTAATATCATAAGGGACAATCAGGATTATGTGAGGCCCTCTTACATTCCAATTAATTATTCCATTATTACAGAGTGGGTGGGGTCATCCTAATTGGTCAAGTTTCTTTCTGACCAAGACTGAGATTCCTTTCGCAAGGCTCGAAAGTCGGACCCTCCTAAGGTGCAACGGAAAACTGGGAGCCTTCCTTCGAACCCAAAGGGTCCTAAGTACCCATATGGGGAATACTTACCCAAACCATAAGGGAAATTCCTACTACAGAAACCATACTTTGTACCATATAGGTACTTCGGACCCTTTGGGGAAGATACCCAGGCAGTTATCCTACAATCTACTACCTCGCATGCGCTTTAATGAATCTACACTAAAAACATTGATTCCGGTCGACCTAATCCAAAGCACGATCATCCTTGTTATGGGATCCCCCAAAATGATACCCCCAATTTTGGGAAAACCCCACATCAGCCCCCAGAGCCCTCAGAACTGGAGGAGGCTTAGCAAGGACGAACATGTTGCAGCTTCTACTTCCCCATTGTTCATGGACTGCGCCCTACAAGGGGACCTTCCCAAAAGTAGGGCTAGCCTTCTGGGAGTCTCCACAATCCCTTAAGGGAGTATTTTGGGGTATATATTGAGGTCCCCTATTTTGGGAAACTACCATACCAGAAGTGTCAAGAGGGTGCCAGTTGAAGCAGCGTCTTCATCTCTTTCGACCTTGAGAAGCCAATGGCGTTCCACGATTTCAGAAGGAGTTTGGATTCTGTTGCCCTAAAACCTAAACCCTAAACCCTAAACCCTCATCCCTGGACTTTTAACTGCTAGTCTCCTTCCCAGCACTGAAGGTTCGGTCGCCAAACCCCGAAACCGAATCCATACCCCCTACCCTAAGGGTCCCAGGACCCAAATGATAGGGTTTTAGGGCTCAAGTACCATTCATATTATAGCATTCGGGCCCTAAAGCCCCATTATTTGAGTCCTTGGACCCTTAAAGTTAAAGCATACGAGATCAACAATTCGTTCAACGCCAGAAGCAGCGCTTGCCGGAGCTTGCCTCTGCGTACCTTGCATCTGAGCCACCTAACAACCTCAAACCCTGTTTAGGGTTTTAGGGTTTAGGGTTTAGGGTTTAGCCTAAAACCTTAAACCATCCTACACCCTAAGCCTCCGATCTTGAAGCCGAAGCCAAAGTCCAACAGTTGGATCTCCTAATTGTGGTGTATGTGGACCCTCCCAACCTTAAACCCTACACCCTGAACCTTAAACCCTAAACCCTAAACCTTAAACCCTAAACCCTAAACCCTACGCCCTGAACCTTAAACCCTAAACCCTAAACCGTAAATGGGATCTCTAGGATCATCTCGGGGTCGCTGGTTGAGCGCATTCAGATCAAAGCTTACGCTGCCCGGCACCTTTCAGGGTTCCACTATGGGCTTTTTAGGGGTTTATGGTTTGGGTTTAGGGTTTAGGGTTAAAATTCCCTATTAGGACCCTATTAAGGGTAGATTAAGGTACCCTTAAGGTCTAATAGCCCTTAGTGGTTCAGGTAAGGGCTTAGTAGGCCCTGAGGGTCTAAGGAATCAAATAATAGGGTTTTTAAGTTTTAGGGCCCAACTACCATTATGTAAGATTATAGTATTTGGGCACTAAAACTCATTATTTGGGTGCTTGGACCCTTAGGGAAGGTTTGGGGTCCCAAGTCTTGAGGTATGGGCTCAAGGCTCAGAGGTTAGGCCTGGGGTTTTAGGGTTTAGGGTTATTGTTTAGAGGTCAAAGATTTAGAGTCAAGAGTCTAGGACGGTACAGTGTTTAGGATTCAGGGAGGGCCGTGGTGGGAATGAAGTATGCGTCCAGTTGGCAATCTATATTATATATTGTTATAGAACGTGTTTTCAGTAAAGTAACGCTGAACAGGCCCAAATCAGAGTCGCTACTAAGCAGCTTTGAATTTCGTTAACTATTTCGCAGAACCATGAAAGCAGGTGTGGTACCAGACATCCTCTGCTGTGACTACGTTGAAGATGTTCGCTACTATTGCTATTGGCTCGGCCGGAGCGTAAACCCACAAAAAATGCATACTTGGCCGACCTCTTCGGATGTGTCCTACATGGCACGGACCATTCGAAGTGTTTCGAGAGCCCAAACTACTGCGTATACCACACATCGCGTTTTTGACGCCGGGAAATGGAGCAACGAGGGAGGTCAAGGCGCATCCGATTGCCACAGCATCCATGTCCAGACCATAACATCGTTCATGTTCGCGTGCATGCGATTCCTACTGCCTCCATGTTCGCCCCATGAGTCCAAGGGTGTGGGGAGGTCTGATTTATTCTCATGATGTATCATCGCCTCATTGCCCCCAATGTTCGTCCCGTTCATCAAGGATCATTCCCAACAGTCCAGCGTGACGCGAGCGGTGAAGAAGTACATGGAGTCAGCCCCTGCTATTACAGCCTCAGATGCTGGAGTCGGTCTGCCACGACTTGGATGAAATGTCCCTGATAAAGCGCATCGAAGACACGGACCTGGGACACGAGCAGCGCAATTTGCTGAACAGATTCGCAAAAAAAGAGAGTTGCCTACGGCCCACAAGGTAGATGACGCCTTTGTGGTTGAGGTTGGTGAGAACACGGCTGAGTCCGAAGTGGCGCGCACAAAGCAGCAGCTGAGAAGAGTAAACCAGCTTGGACATGTCTCACCTTGGATGTTGCATGTGCGCTCCTTGGCGGGACGGAGGTTGCTGCTCCAGCCTGGCCTGGGCTCTGTGTCGAAAGCTTTCAAGCTTTACCGTGAGGTCAGGAGGAATGTCGTTGGGAATGCCCGCAAGACGTCCTCAACCCTCGCAAAGGCGGCCACATTTCACAAATTCTTGCCTGAGAGAGTTCAGTGCAAAACGCAGTGTTTCAGAAAGGGCCTGCTCACATGTATTCTAAGGACTCCCCATAGCTGCGCGCTTGCCCAAATATGTCGTCTGATGAGGATTCTGTCGTGCTAGCACTGTGCTCCGACGATTCGGCGCGAGCTTAGCTTCGGCCGAGTTGTAATTATGGCACTCTTGCGCATCTGTCCGCGGAATCTATGTGTTTTGGGCAAAATTGCTGACTTTTCTTGGGTTCAGTGCTCTCGAAATTTTGTAGCTGAGCAAGTTACAGCGCGTGCTGCAGGAGGAAGTGTGGAGAGTGCTAGCAGAGCCAAGGGGGTTGAAGACCTCAGCGTCACTTGGGGTGGATAGGTAGTCTTTCGCAAGTGCAACCACGTTGTGCATTTTTGTCGATATCTTTTCTGAGTTTGTTTGTGAGGTGCCTGAAGTTTACTGTTCTCCTGGCACAACAGCACGAAATTCCCATGGCTTCATTTAGGTTGAATTCCTCTCAATATTTTTTGTTCATTGGATTTTTCTCCTTTTGTTCGCCAGTTCCAGTTGCATCTTGCGTGCAAGTGACTTCTGGTTGTATTGGAGTGCAAACATGGTAGTTTCCCAAAACACGGGGACCCCAACATAGACCCCAACATACCATAACCCTTACTACGGGGACCCTAAAACGCTACCCCTGATTTTCGAAAACCTCCATAATACATGTGCATCCAAATGGGCATGCATGCGTGAGAGTGGTCGGAGTGCCTGACACTCACAGCTAACAGGATTTTTCCCCATCCAAGAATCTATCATTTCTTGTTTGTTTTACAAAGATTCGATGACGTTCGAGCGCAGGGATGCCTGTCATAAGAGTGCTTAATTAAGCTCTGCAAATCCTTTCAGCAATCCCCAAACCCCAAGACCCAATCGCTCAATTCGAAGTCTTGTAAGCTGCCAGCTGAAACCCCAGCGCTAACACGTATGAGCTGCTTGCCATTTCCCCGACATGATAAAGCCCGGAGCGCCTAAAAGGGAGAAGGCAGACATTGGATGTTCAGGGTTCTTGGAAGCGAACCACACCAATTTGTCTGCAGCGCCCCCCCCGAAATACGGCGCCTGCTGACACAAACTGAATCACCCTAGAAACAAAAGGCCGCGGCCAGCTTATGTTGATAATGCTAGTACGACTGTTACTGCGACTACTACCGTTGCCACTACTGGCGCTAATACGTCTCTCGCTACCAGCACCAATAGCACCCGTACCATCACGACTTTCTGCCCATCCACTGACTATTGTTGTTACGCACCCGTGTTTGTTTGGAGCATAGGTTTGCTTGGTGACGCTTTGGTCGCTCCTCGTCTACCCTACCTTGTGTGCCTTGGCATTTATCAACAATTAGTTTCAAGGCTACGTACTATGGGGGGTATGCAAACATTGACCCAAATTTTCAAGAAGCCCATGCGGGTGGCAGGTCATCTCCACGAACTAGCATATAGCCTCGCTGTTTGCAACTCCAGCTATGTTTCGAATTTGAAGCATGTGGTAGTTTCCAAAATACAGGGACCCCAACATAGACCCACAAATACGATAATCCTCATTATTGATCGGGACACCCGAAATGCTACCCCTAACCCTAAACCCTAAACCGAAGCATTCTCTGAGTTCCTAAGTCTCAAGGCCTAACCTAAACCCAAAGCTGTTCCAAACCGTACGTAAACGTGTACACCCACCTGAGCACTGAAGGTCGGGGGTCTAGGGTTTAGGGTTTGGGGTTTAGGGTTGAGGATTTTGGGTTTAGAATTTAAGGTTTCGTTTTTAGGATTCGGGGAGAAGGGGACCCAAGCCTGAAAGTTACAGAAGGTAATCACACATCCACACTTAGGTTTTAGGGTTAAGGTTGATCCCATTCGGACCTACAAACTGCGGAAAGGCTTTCTAATCCGGACCTCGCAAAAACGACAAGCTCTAACTCAAGCCCTACAACCCCAGACCTAACCCTAGGGCTCCATGTCTATACATAGTACCTACATTGGGCCCCAAAGTCTATAAATATGACCTACATTGGGCTATTTGGAGCCTTAGGGTAAGCCCCAAACCCTGATCCCAAATTAACATCATAGTTTCCATGCTGCTTTCCATCTTTGTTCACCCAAGCCATGCAAAACTGCGCATCTACATTTCGGATAGGGCGTCTCCCCACCCCTAAACCCTAAACATACTGTTTATTTTTTCGAAGCACTCTAAATCCGGATTTCTACCCCCAGATCGCACAGGCTAAATCCCAACCAAAGCCTTCATCCCAACATTGGAAACCTAACCCAACATTTTTTTTTCAAGCCATGCCGATCCCTAAAGCCCCACTCCCTGCTTTGTAGAAATTTTTCCGTTATCCTAAACCCAGAACCCACAAATATCCGTATAACTTTTTTGAGGGGTCCCGGGTCCCTACATGAGACCCGAGGAAAGGCCCAGTTTCCATATTATTTTTCCCTGCTCTTTTACAGTCGCCTCCGTGGGAGGTAAATCCGATAATCCTGAACCCTAAGCCCTATATAAACACAACCCTATCCCTAAACCCCTAAACCCTACACCCTTAGCCCAAAACTCTAAGTCCCAACACCCTAAATCTTAAACCCTGCGAACCTTGAAATACCCAAAACTCACAACTCATGGGAAGGTCACTGGGTGTGGTCCGAGCACGGCTGGATCCACAAGATGGGTGCGCTGGCCCCTCGCCCGGATCATATAGTGGGCAAACATGATAAAAAGGGCTTCATATAGGGTTGCATATGGCATGTAGGGTTGCACAGGGATTCTTGGGGAATGAACGACAACATTGAAACTACCATTTCAGCAACGCTTTTTTTTCGCTAGATCAATCATGAATTCGGACGTGTCCGAAAAGGAGGTGTTCCTGTGCGCGGGAAATGAGGCGGAAGCACCCGGGAAGCGTTTCTTCGCGGAAGGCTTGTAGAAGCGCATGTTTTCAGACAGCCGAAACATGTGATTCGAATTAAATGCTTCTGTGAGTAGGCCCAGGGCATGTGGTGAGGAGCAGGTGCAACGACCAATTAAGTCCAGAGTTTACCCACATTGAGGGTTAACGGAGGTATTCCCAATTCACCCAGGCTTCCTTAATATTGGCTTCAACTCTTCTCCTAACTGTGGCCCCGCATTAATACTGATGATTTCTTATTATGTTTGTCATGGTTTTGTCTGAACTGCTATGATTTCCTGTTGCAGCTTGGAGACCTGACAGACGGTATTCTCGGAAAAGCTACTAGATGTCATCCGAAAACTTGATCCGGGAGCGGGAAGTTCCCGGAAGGTCTGCGCAAGGTCCGCGGAAGGCCGAAATCAGACTAGACCCATGGCCCTTCGTGCCGAAATCCTTTCTTCGTTGACTTCCAGCACAGATAGCCTCATACTTCAAAGAAAAGCAAAGCCCCAAAAGTTCCTTGAAGACAAAACAGCAAGTCCTTGAAAGACGACCTGGATGCATCTTCCGACTCCTGCACTAGCTCCAGTTCCAGCTCCAGCTGCTCTTCGTAATCATGGTTCTCCCTAGGGCTCCAGTTACCTAAATAGTAGGTTACTGGGCTATGTAACTATAGGGTATATAGAACCCAGTTCCCATTATTTAGGTAACTGGAGCCCTAGGGTCTCTTGCAGAATGGCAGACCCCCTGCAAGCGTGCAAAAACACAGGGAGGAGCCCAAAGCAAGCATGCTTCATATTCTGTATATCAATGCATATAGTCCCAACAGCCTATGAGAACTACTTTCTTGTACAGTCTTATAGTATCCCTTCGTACTGGTAGTATAACCCTAGCGTAGTCCGACATGATGCTTCTCGAGTTACTGTGCAGGGACTTAGATTTGGGGTTGAGAGATGACGGTGTTTGAAGGGCGGATCAGGGATGAAATCTCAGGTTTCCAAAACCCTTTGATCCTAAACCCCAGAATCATGGGTCCCGTTGCTGTCCCTCTACGAATTGTGTTCAACCAGGTCCAGGCCGGAAGCCAGACATCATGAGGAATCCCCGAAGTGAACATGAGAAAGAGCTGGTGTATGGTTTCCATGGTTGAAGTGAGGCATTAAGTTGCTTCTGAAAGGGGCCCTAACTAATACACTCTAAACCTGCAATCCTTAAACACGCTGCATCCGCTTCTCATCCCTGATCTGTGTTCCTGGCACGTAAGATCCTGCGTCACCTTCCACATGCCTATACGCCTATACCACTCTTATCGCAGTTAATTCCGAAGGTTGTTGATCAAGTGAAGCCTGCGCCACTTGAGATACATCATCTTGTAATCTGGGTTGCTGTTAAGGAACTTAAATGAAGTTACCATAATGGGTATATATAGTAAATAATGGGGTTTCCCCAATATAGTAATTTAAATTAAGTCCCTTAACAGCAACCCAGGTAGTTGGGTACTGTATCCAGGGTATGCAACCGTAAGCTCAAAACCCTGAAGTTTCAGTCATGGTGCATTCCATCACCCTTTACTTTATCTAAATCCTAGGGATCCCAATAGCCCAATGTAGGTAATAGTTACAGTCTTTAGGGCCCAATGTAGGTATTTGTGTGGAAACCCATTGAACCCCTAAACCCTAAATAGTAGTTTCCATTTTCTTTTCCATTATCCCTATATAGCCCCAATATATACCCCTATTTCCCCCTATGAGGACTTCGCCGGAGGAACTGTGGTCCACATCAGCTCAGGAGTGGCTGGGCCAGGTCAGGCTGATCTGAGGGTTGCTGGCTTGGGATTCTTCGAGCAAAGGCCTTCTTTTCTCTAGCGGTATATATATATATATATAAGGGTTTAGGGTTTAGGGTATGTATATACATATATATGCTTCCTTTTTTGAAAGCTCCTACCGTTCCGGCGCCTTTGCCTTTAGTCGACGAAGTGAGCCCAGAGCGATAGTAACAATCAGATCTAGTGGCAGTAAGAGTTCTACCAACATATCGCAATCCTTAAAGTCGTCATCGTCTCTCATCCATGGTCCGAGGACTGTTGTAGGGTTTCTGTAGTCAGGACCTTTGCCCACCCACATACATGTGTGGGGGGGGAGTACTTTGGACCACTACCACGTGAATTGCAAGCCGTTCCCGACGAGCAGATACATGATCTTTACGGTCCAAGAGTCAGGTACAAAGATGTTTCATTCGTGTCATCTTCGTCAAAGTCTGCAAAGCTTCCAGACGCTTTATGAACGCTTTTCATTCCAAAGTGGCCAGCATTATAGCCCCAACGCCGAACAATATACCGAAATCCTGGATCGTTTCAAACCGATGTGCCCGCAATGTTAACAAGCATGAACGAAGGTTTCTGGCTACGTTGCCGGCGCCATTCTCGGTCCTCGCTTCCATATTACGAAGGCCAGCCTGTTAGCAAACTTTCTTCGTTAAAGACCAGCGGTTGGGCTTTAGGATCTGCATCCTAAGACCAACGACTTTCTGTGCTTTGTTGCGGGTGTCCTTCCTGCAGGAGGTTCCCGATTTGTTCGGGGCATTGGGCTCATCATGAACATTCTTGTCGTTGTTATTTTGGCTTTACGAAAATCATCGGCACTCCTGTAAGTGTTATGACTGCTGGCTTGATCGTTTCCTTGGTTTGTCAACTAGCTCCCATGCCCCCCATGGGGGCCAAACATGCTGTGATACAGCCTAGTGGAGGGATGAGCCCTATTTCTTGAACCTCGTCAGTATTCAAAACCTACATTGTAAACTCTACTTGTAGCGGATTCCGTCAGCGGAGGGTCGGCTGTTGATCACAGACTTTTTGTTAAGAGTAGGCGGTGGAGATAATAATGTCATAGATAGCCCATAGATCTTGTTGCGTGCTAGGGATCCTCGGTAAGTAGACATATGACCCATGTCAGCCTAGACTTTGCATGTGTGGTTTATATAGTTTTGTTGTTTATATAGGGTTTTGTATAGGGTTAATGTAGGGTTTACATATGGTTTATTTCGGGCTTATATAGCCAGCCCCTTAACCCCTAAGCCCTAAACCTTTCTATTTGGTTAGCCTGATCCTCCAAGCAGGGACGAGATAGAAGAGCAACTGCTAAGCTTCGAAGTATAGACCCTAAACCATAAACCCTAACGTTAGAAGTATGGGTCCCGAACATGGGCCCTTAGGCCTTTCAAGGGGATTCTAGGGACCCTTAAGGATACAAAGGGTATATGGTAACAGTAAGTATATCAGGATTCCAGGGTTATTGTTTCAACTTCAGAAGCCGGGATAACCCCGTTTCTGTCAAGAACTTAAATGGTAGCTTCCCAAAATTACGGGTACCTTTTTAGAGGTCCCAATCATAAGGATTATAGTATATTGGGGTCTATATCGGGGTCACAGTATTTTGAGGGAACTACCAAATCTTCATATTAGCGAAACCCTCTTGTTGACCATGTACCGATATTATGTTAATTTTCTTCAAGCTCCCTAGCAGCGACCCGGTGTCCTAGAACATCCTCGTACTTGCCAAGGCCCTTGTTCGCTTCTAAAGGCCCATAGTGTATGTCAAGTGTTTAGGGACCTGCGGTGTGCCCCACTTTATCTGAGACTTTTCTGTGGGTTACGGTTTCAGTTGTAGGCCTCCGGAATTTTTGTTTAATTTTTTTGCAAATCCACAACCTTAATGTGTACGCCTGATTAACCTCCTCCCGTTCAAGGCCATGAACAGCAGGATTCCCTTTGTGGCAACTGTTAAGGGAAAGGGGTGTACTCATCAGGCGTCTGGATTAGCTGACACTGCTAGTGGCCATGAATAGACCAGTTAGGAGACGGAAGCTGCCAACATCCCCTTCGTGCGCCTTGGACAGCTATCCATAGTGTCCAGGTTCTCAGAGCAGAGGCCCTCCAGGATACCGCTTGGGATAGTACAAGTATTGAGGCGGATCCTTTTCGGAAGTTCCATATTTAATAGCTAAGATAAAATGAATGTCCCTGAAGATCGTGTTGCCACTTGACCGTACCAAAAAGCTCTGACTTTGTTTTGCAGGGTGAGTTGTTCGTGGGCTTCCTGCTTATCCCTTTCGCATACATGTTGTTTGCTGCTTTGACTTTCGTCCCCAGCGATCATCTCCACTTGGTTATCATGCCGGATAAAGGGACACACACGGACCAATCGCGTGGCCAACAAAAGTTCAAATCCAGCTAATACAGTCCAGAAATGTAGTTCGCTTCCCGAGAATGTGCAAAAAGAAGGTAGCCAGAGCTTTTGCGCGACATTGCTGGGTTCTTGTTGAAATACTGATCAACATGTTCATGAGCATATAACAATTAAAGATGGTGCTCAACAAGAACCCTAAACCCCAGAACCCTAAACCCTAAACCGCTTCTATTTTGCAGGAGACTGCCGCCGTCAACCTCTATCCTCCTTAGTCTTAAACGCTAGTCCTTGAGGTTTCTCTGCCCTAAGCCCTAAACCTTATTATGGTTTAGGGTTTAGGGTAAAGCCAAAGCCCTCAACCCAGCTCAACCCTGAACTATCTGCTGCTTGCCCTGTTCCTACAGATGCCCTCGACTGAAAGTCCCAAACTCCAGGATTCTCTGCCCCCCATATAGGGTTCTATAGGAGTTTCATAGGGATAACGGAAAAGAAAATGGAAACTACTAGGTGACACGCGCACGTGGCGCCGTATGGGTTTAGAATGTGAAATGTGCTTATTTCTCAGGTTTCGGACGCGTTTTGAGGAAAAAAAGGGGTTTTTGCAGATACCGGAAACTAATTGTTTTTGGAACTGCGCTGTGGGTGCA